>JAODUE010010274.1:7587-27806 GCA_027564755.1 Amblyopsis hoosieri | reverse complement strand
TTTTAATCTTTTTTTTTTTTAGTATTTTTATTATTATTATTATTATTATTATCTTTAAAACATTTTTTTTATTATTATTATTATTTTAATATTCTTTTTTTTTTTTTTTTGTATTTTTATTATTATTATTATTATTATTATTATTATTGTAATACTGCCACACATGCAGAGATACAGACGCACACTCATACTACACATTGACCCACAAACTGTGTCATGCAAGCAGAGTTGGTTGCCTGGTTCCTTATTGTCCTAACTGCTCCTTTGCTCCCCTTTCTCTCTCTCTCTCTTGCATTCTCTATATCTTGTTCTCTCTCTATCACTCTCTATCACTCTCTCTCACTCTCCCTTTCATGCCATCACTATCCATCATGTTCTCTCTCTCTCTCTCTTTCTGGCTACATCTCTCACTTTATGTCGTTCCCGCTGTCTCTCTCTCTCTATCTTTCCATCTATCTGCGTAAGGGCGGAGAGGGCAACAGTGCCATGCCCAAGGGCAGGGTTCAACCAATGGTATGCCACTGGGGGGGGGGGGGGCGTGGCTTACGGCCGTACATTCTAGTGACCTGGGGCATGTCTTCGTGAGTTTGTTTTCTGTGTCCGTAGAGGTTGCAGTCCAGCTGTCAGTCAGCTGTCAGTCAGCTGTCAGTCAGCTGTCAGTCAGCTGGCAGTCAGCTGTCCGTAGAGGTTACAGTCCAGCTGTGTGGAGACGGGCGTTGGCCTTACACCTGGCCTAGATTTGTCCATGAATATTCAGCCATATAGCAACTGAGCTATCAGTCAACCTGCTAATCAGCACAGCTCCACTGTAAATTAGGAGACACCACCCTTCTCTGACATAGCATCACATTAGGTGTGTAGTGCCATCAGGTGCAATGCATTGTGGTCCACATTACCATATGGAATCAATGCATGACATTTCAAAAATCATGGTATTTGGTTATTTTGATATACTATATGTGGATTCATTTTTAAGTAATTCATTAATTAATTAATTTAACAGCCTTAAGCTAAAAGTGTCACTTTTATATAAGGTAAACTATTTATTTCTATATATATATATTTTTTTTTGTAAATAAAGGACAGAAACTAACAATTTATCAGCAGTTTCATCCGCTGATCAAATCAGAATAGGCTACCAATGTTATTTTTAGGGGAAAAGCTGGAGAGATACCTTATACCTTGTTAAAAACAAACCAGTATTTGAGCATTACATTAGACATCTTCATTTTACTTTGACTTTCAATCAGTACATGTATTTGCAAGCAAGTTCATAAATGTTAGGATGTCATACTAACAATTCAACAGTAACTGCTGCAGAAAAGGTATAGAAAACAGTTGATTACTGCCGGTCACTCCAGAGGCTTTCAGAGGTCCACAGTAGGTTATCTGCTATAGAAATCCTCTGGTCTGCTGTTCCTCCCCTTACCCATTGATTTTCCTAATTTCTCCTTTTAATGTCCCCAATTTTGTCTCATCAAATCTGCTTGTGTGATCATGGTTGTGACAATAATCATGAAACACTGTTATGTGGTTGTATGTGGGATGTAGACTGTGTGTGCGTGCGCAAATGCAGTACATTGCATAATACATTGCATAATATTTTATGCATAATATTTTACATTCACACATTGTAAAGGTTTTATTCAAGTTTTTAAGATGCTGATTTAATTTATCGTGAACTGTCATGTCAGTAAAAACCATGAAAAATTTAGTTACTGTAGCATTTGTCTGGCAATGTGTTAGCTTGCATGTGTCAAACGGAATGCTAACACATTCCATATATTTAAAGGTGCCCACTTTTAATTGTGTTAACACTTGCCAGGACCCTACATTTTTGCCCTAGCTCACTGTTTATATTTAAGAACAAAACTGGGGGTTGTGGAGTAAAGCCAATAGCATTGTAAGGGAAATAATAGAGAAGCATGCATACCATTCAGCGCTCAAGTACTATAGGGGAAGATCCTGAGTTTAAAAAAATATATATATTATACGCTGTATTTCTGCAATGCTGGTTTTAACCAGAAGGGCAGTTTTGGAGTCAAATCAAGGAGGGCACCTTTTTAATCTCAGACACTTGCAGAAGGGTTGGTGAATGTGCTGACATGTTCTATCAGTTGATTATGAACAAGATGGCCATCTTAATGACGTGAACGCTCCTTTAGGCCTTCCATGCCCTTGTTGTCATGGTGGTTGTTTTAGTGTTTTGAGGTTCCAGGGGTTCAGCTCCTCCCCCTTCTGTGTTAACACCCCCTCTCTGTTCTGCCCTTCCCTCCTTCCTCCTTACCCCCTCCCTCTCTCCACTCACTCTGGGCCGTTCTGTCCTTCCCTACCTCCCTGCTCTCTCTCTCCCTCCGTATCTCTCACCCCCCCCTGTCTCTCTCGCCCCATCTCTCTCTAACCTCTCTCTCTCTCTCTCTCTCTCTCTCTCTCTCTCTCTCTCTCTCTCCCTCTTCCTCGGTCTCTCTCTCTCTCTTGCTCCCTCGCTCCCTCGCTCTCTCTCCCCCTCGCTCTCTCTCTCACCCCCCCCTTCCCTCTCTGTTCATCCCTGGCTGCGCTCTAACAGCTCTGACAAAGTTATCTTTCTTGAGGAGCCGTTCCAGGGACAAAGACAAGGCCAAGGCCTTCAACCGTCGCTCCATGTGTAAGATCTCCCGCTAGCCGCCTCCGTCGCCATGCTAGCCCGCCCTCTGCCATGCTACCCCTCCTCCCATCCCCCCCGCCTCCGCTCTCTCTCTCTCTCTTATGTGTGTGCC
The DNA here is from genome assembly GCA_027564755.1 of Amblyopsis hoosieri. Lineage (NCBI taxonomy): Eukaryota > Metazoa > Chordata > Actinopteri > Percopsiformes > Amblyopsidae > Amblyopsis > Amblyopsis hoosieri. The sequence continues at coordinate 25,050 of JAODUE010010274.1, read as the reverse complement.
TGCGTCTAGCGACATCAATGTCCGCTCCTTGTGTTGTCAGGCCTAGCCACCTGTCCATCGTCGTCTCCGCTCCCGTCTGTAGAATAAAGCCCCGTACCGTACGGGTTAGTTTTTAGTGTCCACCACTTACAGCACGGTAGGTTTGTTAGGTTAGTGGACCAAGCACTTCACTCGCTCCGCTGATGTGTACCGCGGGTGTAAATCACATCGTCTGTCCCCCTTTTAACATTTTGAGCTTCAGACTCGTTTTACTCCTGGCTAACAGATGCAATGTAGAAAATAATTATACAATGAATAATGATTCAAAAGGTTTTAACCAAAATATCGTCTCTTTTTATAATGGTTAAATGAGCTGATTCTCTAGATCCCTAGGGTGTCGTCTAGTCCAGTGGTTTTTGAAGTGGAGGTCGGGACCCCCCGGGAGGTCACGAGAGACAACGGGGGGGGTCATAAGATGATTTTAATAAATTAAATAACATTTTAAAATGATTAGAAATAGCATAGTTTTACCCATACCTGTTAGTAGTAGTACAGTTTATGCATTACGTTGATGTGTTCTGCTGCTAGCCTATATTAAAATACTACACTACTAATACTGTAGGGGTGCACAATATATCAATTCAGTATCGTTATCGCAATACCACGTGCCCAATATCATATCGAAAATGTATTTTGTGGAGAGATGCGTCCTTTGGCTGTTTGGCTTGTTGTTTGATTTAGACAGAACAGTAAGATGTGTGTGGCTGATGAAGCTAATGACATAATAGAGATCGAAGAGGAAACTTCAGCGGCCAAAAAGAATGCCTCCTCGGTAGCTTGGAATTACTGTTGTTGTACCAGTCCAATATGACTGTCAGTTTAAAATGTGTTTTTTAAAATATGTTTTGAATATATTTTTGAATATATTTACTTTTCCCCATAACCTTTGTGTTTTTACTTGCGTTTAAAAATATCTAAATATCGATATTGCAATTTTCATGATCAATATCGCAATATCACATTATATTAATATTGTGCACCCCTTATGGCTGTAATGCTTTTACCACCTCTGGGGATAGCGGGGGTCGCAAGTCTATGGCACTGTTATTTGGGGGGTTTGGGTACCCCTGGTCTAGTCCATTAAGTCGTTTAGCTGCTCTGAATGCCCATGCAAAACTAACAGTTCCGCGTATGAAGGTGTGCTGTGTGGATAGAGACTGTTTGCTCAGCTTGCCCATTGGATACATACGTACGTGCTGTAGTTAAGTGAAGCAGCGCAGGCATGGCTAATCAACCACCGCTGCTTTGCTCAGCTTGCCCATTGGATGCGTACGTACGTGCTGTAGTTGTTAAGTGAAGCAGCGCAGGCATGGCTAATCAACCACCGCTGCCACTCCTGTCTCTGAACCATGAAGGACTTGAAATGGAGCCTCGCTGAATCTCTCTCTCGCTCCCTTCCTAGCACCTGCTTCTTTTCTTCTAGTGCCGCATTTCAAATCTTGTGCTGACATGGACCTGTCTGCCTGCATGTCTGCCTGCCTGCATGTCTGCCTGCATGTCTGCCTGCCTGCATGTCTGCCTGCCTGCCTGCATGTCTGCCTGCATGTCTGTCTGTCTGCCTGCCTGTCTGTCTGCCTGCCTGCCTGTCTGTGGCTTGAGCTCTGATATTGTATGTATGCTAATGCTTAATAGAGCAGTCCTGCATGCTTTAATGTAATACCGTAAACTGTGTAATCTCCTTGTTTCACCTCATATCTTGTTTATGTACAGTATATATATGTACGGCACTGCTGTCTTGCCTCTAAAGGACCACCTACTGTAATAAATGTAGCACGTCTAACTGGTAACACAATAGTCCTTAGCAGGTTAAGACCGTCTCTACAGACTTAAGACTTATCTCTACAGTTTATAGGGTTGATAAGCGTTTATCGACTAAAGTTGTATCAGATCATTAGTGTACTTTAGCAGCGACACCTGGTTTAACTCTAAATACTAGACAAAATGTGCCATTCAGAGCAGAACAACTGTTCTCTCTACTAGACCAAGGCCGCTTTTGAGTCAATATAATGATGAATATTGCCTAAAGATTAAATTGTATTAATGCTACTACTTCCAGGGAAAGTTCCCTACATTGTGTATTGACAAAGTGGGATCCAGAATTAGCGGCCAACCGTTTTTGAAATTCAAAAAGCCCTATAGGCTATCATGAGTTTATTTGGCGCGTGTGTGTGTGTGTGTGTGTGTGTGTGTGTGTGTGTGTGCGCGTGTCTGCGCGCGCAGGTTAGCCAATCAAGCTAGGCTAGCTCTACGTGATTTAAAAACAATCTCTTCCCTACGGTCTGACCCTAATGCAGCCATGAACGACCTGCTTCAGAGCATGGCAGTGGCGGGGGCCCCCGAGGGCCCGTGGGCCGGCAGCATCGACCAGCTGGACGGGCCCGAGGCCGGTGAGGCGGGTGCCGAGGGGCACAGCAGGCGGCGCATGAAGGAGCTGGCCTTCTCCACCAACGCCATCGACTACGCCACCCTCACCCTGCCCACAGCCAGGGCCATGAACCGGCTCCGGGTCAAAGGTTAGAGCACGTCAACGTTCAGTGTTTGTTTATATTTTTTATTTATTTATTTATTTTATGTATTAATATTATTATAATTATTATAAGAATTTTTTGCTTTATTAACATTGATTACAACATTTTTTTTTTTAAACTACCAGCAGAGATGTTCTATAAAAGATACTTAAAGTTGCTGTAAAGATATAGTGCAGTAATAATGACATCACACTTTCTCTCTGTGTGTGTTTCAATCTGAGCTCCTCTGTTCCTTGTTTTCATTACCAGCCGGCTGTTTGTTTTGCTGCTGCCAGTGCACGTAGTGACATCTAGTGGCAGAAAGTCACATAGAGCCACTTTTAAATAATTCTGAATTTAACTCTATAAGTAAACTTGCTCGGGGACTGCAGATGGAAGTTAGCTTTAAGATAAATTTGGTAAGATAAATTTGCTAAAAAAGTATCTTCCCTCTTTTTGAGGTTGATGTAAATTGAGTAAATGTTTGTTTGTTTGTTTTTCTCTGTGATTTAGAGAATCGATACAGTATTGCGTAACGTAATATTGCGGTACTCAGGTGTGTAGATGTTTTCTTCCACCCCTATGCTGCAGGCTCCGCCTCACCTCATCACTACTGTGTTTGTGTTCCTTACAGACAATGCCTCCTGCGAAGACGTCATGGGCTCCTCGGACGATCCCAGAGGTGAAGGTAAGAGTCTGTATGACGCGTCATCAGTGACAGTATGAGAGTTTTACCCACGTTTTTGCTACTTTCCTGGGGGGAAGATGCCGATGAAGGGGGTGTCGTTTGTTTCCATGTGGCTCTTGTCCCAGGCATTAGGATGTTGTCAAGGCCTGCAGTATGTCTCATCTGCAGCCAGGCAACTATTCATCAGGTCAGCGTGGTCCAATGTAGCTGACGCTGATGTTCAATAGCCCCACGCTAGCTGAAATACATCAGTCTCAAAGGTAGAGTCAGCGATTGTAAGCTAAAGTAATAACTACGGATGGCACAATCCACTTTTTTCAGTCCCAATACGGATAACGGCACTTTGGGTATCGGCCGATACAAGTACCGTTCTGATCCCAGTATTAAATTAAGTTTTAAGTTGGGGGGGATGTTGATACTGCATAGTACCGCGATATTTCCCATAGCGGTACTGTATCGATGCACGGACGCCAAGTATTGCAATACTTTTTTTTTTATATTCTCATGATATAAATTGCACATGAGAATTAACTAATATTTATGACATGTTCATGTCAGTTAGTCAGCTTGACAATCACATTTTGCAGCAATACAATTTGTGAGATGAACAAACCGATGTTGACAAAGATTTCCTTTGGGGACATGATTTGTAGTTGGAAAAAGTAATAAGTTGCAAAATAACGCAACATTTTTTAAATCGCAATAATATATCGAGGCATAAGTGTCGCGATAATATCGTATCTCTGCTGATTCCCACCCCTACTTGAAGGGAGTGTTTTGATCTAATTCAAATATCGGCAAGCTTTCTCCCGAGGTGTTTCGCCTTGGTGCATGCTTTGCCTTTAGTCTGCCTACACTGCAGTAATCTATCAGAGTTAGAATGTGTCCATTGCTGTCGGAGCTTGTCAGGTTTGTTGTATTATACCTGGAAAAGTTCAAATTAGACTTGGACAGAGACATTACCTGACAGTGATGCAATCTGCTGAGACAGTACGTGCCATGAAGCCGTTGCGTTAGTGCAATCCATCTAGGTGCTTAAGGGCTTTTCCAGTTACCTCACTGGTTGCCAGAATGTCCTCTCACATTGTTTTCTGCTGATGCGGTAATCTACTTTAGCTGGCTACCACTCTCAGATAATGAGTCACTATCTAACGGCTGCTAGCTCCTAAGGTTTGTTCTTCCCTGCCCCCCCCCCCCCTCCTTCCTTTAACCCCTTTCCATTATGGGTCATTTAAAGTGTCTTTTCACCCTCTCTTCTTTTTTTCTCATTTTGTTCGAAATTCTGAGCCAAATACAGTTAAATAACTGGAGTTGTTGTTGTTGTTATTATTACTGCCAAATATTGTTACAAGCCTTAAAAGTGATGACAATATTAATGGAGAAGCTGAGGGGGGGGTTTCTACGTTCTTAACTTGGGCAAAATGTTAAACTGTTAACTGATATATGTGTAACATCCCCACCACATGTGCGTGTCAGGCCTACAGACGTACAGCATGGAGCAGAGCACCGTGTGTCGAGTCCCCTGTAGCATCTGTAGTAAGTGTCTGCTGCCAGCCATCGTTACCCCTAGATGGGATGCATGTGTGGTATGAGGGGAAAGGCTCACTGTCACCACGGGGTGAGCACCAATAGTGTTTCTGGGTGCTGTCACCACAGGGTGAGCACCAATAGTGCTGTAGCATCTCTTATTATCATATAGTTGGATTTGATCTCTTCTCTTCTAGTTGATGATGTTAGCTAGCTAGTCTTGCGTCTCCTGTTCATATTCTAGTCTATTATTGTGTGTATGCTCCCCTGGTTGTCCCTCCTTACACCTCCCCTGTCAGACTTCAGATGGTTCTCCCCCGCCCCCTCCTCCTCCTCCTCTCACTGGTCGGTGGTTTCTTTGTTCATCAGCGGCAGGACCCTTGCACCGCCCGCGTGCTCTCGGGCCTGGCGTCACAGGCCTGGCGCGAGCCATCTGCTGGCCCAGTGGGGCGCTGCCTCACACTGCCGGCGTCCACTGGGCCGTGACTTCGCCTGCTCGTGTGCATGTGTCGGTTTGAGCGTGTTTCATATCCTAAATGTTTGTCGTGTGTTTTGTTTCTTCTTTCTTTCTCGTCCCCTGCCCAGTCTCCAGACCCTCCAGTCTCCATAGCAACAGGACCACCAGTAGTAATGGTAACAATAACTCGCACCTTGCATCTCCTACGGAGGGCAAAGGTACGCTCTCCCCTCCTCGAATCCTTCCACCCCTCCCCTCCCCTCTTCTCCCATCCCCCTTTCTCCTCTCCTCAAGTGCTTCCTCCCTCTCCTCTCCCCTCCTCTCTCACTCCCTCTCCTCTCTTCCCCATCCCCTCCTGGAATCCTCCCACCCTCTCCTATGCCCTCTAACCCTAACCCTTTATTTCACTCCCATCCCCCTCATTTTAACACTGTTGAGCCACCTCCTTGTTTTCTCCCATGCTATGCATGCTTAGTGTGTCAGATGTATTTATTTATTTAATATAATTTATTGTATAAATGTTGAAAGACCAGTGTTTGCCCCTGAAATTACATTATTAAGCGATATGAAATAAGGTTAAAGGAACAAATGTGTTTTCTGTCATTATGCCAATACAAGCTAATCACTTTATATCTATGTCAGGAAGAAATTCATCGTAAAAATATGTAACATTACTTCTGCTAGCTTATGCGCACTGTAGGAATATAGCTGAACCTGAATACGTTTTACGTGGTATGAACCTTAAAACATAACTTGAGTAGTCAGAGGTACAATATTTTGGCATGTTTTGACGTGGGTACTTTAGTATTATCATACATACAGTAGTGACAGTTTGTGGCCGCATATTGAATTTAAAATTGAAGCTGCATGCATTTGTCAGGTACAGACAAATGTTTTTGTCTTGAATAAAACATTTTAAATGTAGATTTTCTCTGGTGGTGGTTAATGGTAATTAATTGATATTATGTTGGTAAAAGACATTTTCATACACCACTGCCTTAAAGCCAAGTTACCATCAAAGACGTACTGTAGAGACCATGCATTGTCTTAAATGGTTTAGAAATGATTCTCTTTCTCCTTGCTCCTCATTGGAGCATGTGCGTTGCGTGGCGTTAACGGTAGCACACGTCGGAACGTACTGTAAACAATCAAATATAATGACTGAATGAACGTCTCTAACTCTGCTCGGGGTCGTTGTCGGTCCGCCAGGCACGTTGAACGGCAGCCTCGGCAGACCCCACAGTGAGAGCAGCGGGGAGTTCAGCCTGAGCCTGGACCAGGAGGTGTGGTCCAGCAGCGGCAGCAGCCCCGTGCAGCAGCTGCCAGCGGCGCGCTCCGCCCACCAGAGCCCCCTGCAGCTGCGCCGCTCCCTGGATCCCTCCGCCGCCAAAGCCCAGCCCCCCGCCAGGAAGACGGGCTCCCCGGGCAGCGAGGTGCTCTCCTTGAAGCAGTTCCTGGACGAGGGCATTGACCCTGCCGAGGTGAGCCCCTCGCGCAGAATAAGAATTATACTTTCATTTGACTTACTTTGTTTTGTCAAATTCACTAAATATACGGTGTCCTTGCATTTCGCTAGCTTGCCGTTCTCTGTGCTTTCTGATCAAATAATTTTGCCGATACCTATTGTTGATTTTCAGTCTGCAAAATCGATCTATACGATGCCAAATTTCTACTTGAATTTAAGATTTTTTTGAATCCAGGTAAACACATGAAATCAAGAAAAGGAAAACATTTACAGCCATTTAATTGATTAGGAAACGGAAAATCAGACTACCACTGATCTCGTATTTTTGGTGGAAATCGGCCGATTCCTGCTGATCGATCGATCGGTCCTTAACCTTTTCTTGTTCCTGGTCTCTCTCTGTCTGTCCGTCTGTCCGTCTGTAGTCCGGGAGCCAGGAGAACCTGACGGTGGACTCGCCCCGCCTCTCCTCCTCCTCGGACCGCGCGCCAAAGGAGCGCCCCCCCACCAAGGCGGCGCGGGGCATCTTGCGATCGGCCAGCAATCGGGCGACCACCACCACCTCCTCCTCCTCCTCCTCCTCCTTCGGCACTGACCGGCCCCCGCGCTCTGGCAGCCAGCCGGGACGACCGACCCTGCGCAAGACGGAGAGCACGCGGGTGAGGGGCTCGGCGCCGGCCCGCCCCGGCCTCTCCTCGCAGGGCAAGGCCACGTCCGTGTCCGACCGCCTGGACGCCACCTCCGCCCCCGTGGGTGCCTCGCTCCCCCGCGCCAGCAGCGTCATCTCCACCGCCGAGGGCAGCACGCGCCGCACCAGCGTCCACGACCTGCTGTCCCGGGACAGCCGGACGCCCGTGTCGGTGGACACCTCCGCCGCCAGGCCCACGAGCAGTGAGTACCTCTCCAACCACAGCAGCACGTTGCACTGCAGGGCTAGCCCGCCTCAGGGAGGCTCCACCTCCGTCCCCCTGCTGGCCAAGTCCGTCAGCATGCCCTGCCACGTCACGGAGGAGCCCGACCTCTCCACCTTGGAGTCCTTCCTCGGGCCCTCCTTCACCGTGGAGTCCGTGTTCATGGACTCCATCTTTAGTGAGTCGGTGGCGGGCGAGAGCCGCCCCTTCCTCTCGCTCAACCCCTGCCTGGTTAGCAACATCAGCGGCGGCCCAGGCAGCGGCAAAGGGCACCAGCATCCTAGTCGCGACCCCCCTCACAGCCAGTCACACGGCCAGGGGGCTTTCAGCGCAGCCAATCAGTGCGAGCGTGGCAAGAATCCCGATCCCGCGAACGATTCAGACCACTTGCTCGCTCTTAGCCCAGAGGACAACCAATCCCTCTGGTATGAGTATGGATGCGTGTGAAAACCCAAACGCAGAGATCTTCATGCTGATCTGAGACTACTAGTAGATGACTGAGCTCATGCATGTACTCAAAGCACTATCCATGTTTTGTTGGCCTGGTTCTGTCTCATATCTCCACGGTGCTTTGGTACTTTGATTTCCTCACCCCCCATCTGGCTTTTTCTATTCTGTGGTGGGACTTCTTTCATATTAATCTACCGTCCAGCAACTTGCACGATATTGTTTTCCCCCCTCATTAAATCTCTGTTTGGCTGGCTAACGTTGGGACTATTATCTGCATTACTGTGTTATTACTGTAAGGAAGCACTTAAAACAATTGCTTCTGTAGGTTTAAATATGAATTCTCCCCAAGGAGGTGTTTATTTTTTTACATGTTTGGGAAAACACACATCAGTGATTAACATTAAGGCAAGTAACTTCTCAGTGAGAGAAATAGCTTAGTGATAAATGAAGTTACGTTTCACAGAGAAAATAGGTTTTTAGGGCAGATCTCATGGTAGCTTCCATCTTTAGAAGCTGTTGAATTAGATTTAAAATACTTAGAGTGATGTTTTTAAATACCTAATTTAAAACTACCTAATTTTAAGACTTTCTTTCACTTCTACAAAAGACATAATTCCTTAGGGGTAATATTTTAAGCAACTGCACTTATTATGGAAAAATCTAGCTTCTAAATGCTGCAGCATGTCTTGCAAGATAACACTACAATGTAATGTATAGTAAGAAAAGTGGTCTACCCCAACCTGAATGTCTGAGATAATCGATTCATTTCACGCTTCTTCTGTTTTGGTGTTTATATTTTTTGGGAATTCCTGTTTAGTTTAGTTTTGTTATGCACTCAGCTATACTGTATCAAAGTGTTATCCTTTTTAATTGCATGGCTTTCCTGTATGGTCTCATTCAAACGGATCTTTTTGGTCGCTGGAATCAAAACGGTTACTGTCTTTTCCTCTTATTGTTTTATTTGGTGTACTTTTTTTGTGCAGGTTACAGTATCATTTTTTTTTTACACATAATTGGCCAATCCCAAGCCCCGCTCTTTCCACCTGTCCAACCTAGTTACTGTAACCAGGTTGGACAAAACAGCATAGCAGGCTATACTCTCGCAGAGCCAGCCTTTACATATGTAAAGTATTGGAAACATCGCTGGCTAACTGTGTCAGCACCCGCTTACTTAACAAGCGAGGTATTTTGATTGACACGCAGGACGACCAACTACTTAAGTCAATGACAAAGTCGGACCTTAAACTTGCAATGAGGAAAACTTAACAGGAATCTGGCTGTTTTACAGGTCTTGTAAATCTGTAAAATTAGTAGGCTACGGCTTACTTATTAATATAAATATTTAATTATAAATCGGTAAATAAAGCTGCGCTGTCGTTGCACCGGAAATTACGGGGTTGTACCTGTGAGTGACGATGCTAACAGCCAATGTAAATCTACAGTATTACGTCCCGAAAGTCTGAGAGTCCCGTGTCGAACTTACATTACATGCATCAGACGTTCAGCAGAGTTACCCAAGTGACGTAGTGCTAATGAACGGAAGAGGCTGAGACTAAGTAGGCTATAACAGGAAAACAGACCATTGAAGGACTCAAAAAATGCTCAACTGATACTGGAGGACAGGCGGGGCTTGTGATCAGTCAGTTTAAACTGAGACAATGTTCTGGTTTGGTATCTGCTGGGGGTTTATTTTGGGGTTGTTGACCAAAAGGCATTCATAAGATTCATAAGTAGTGTGCAAATGTGGACTCAAGTTTCACTTGGGACGTTTTAATGGAGTTGTGAACTATTAAAAGCAAGTTGGAAAGACCATGTATTAGATGACGTTAGTGAATATATTATATATGATTTCTTAAGTGTGTTTCAGAGCTTGTACAGGTCGTTCTAAAGCATTAAGTTATATTCAGACACAAAGCGCTGCTTTATGCGCTTGAAGTAGTGGTGACAAATCTAGTTTAGATGACTTTTATTTATTATTTCTGCTTGTGTTCTCTATACTCGCTGTCTGACTGTATTATCAGCATAGATGTGCAGTTTGTGAACGCCGCCACCTTCTCCCAACGGAGCCCTTGCCCCTGGATGTAACGTAAACACTGCCTTTGTCCTACAGATGTGGAGGGCAGATCAACTAAAAGCAGGAGTGGAGGGTCTCAGCAAAGCTCTTAAGCCCCCACCTCCTCCTCGTCCTCGCTCATCTGCTCTCTGTTGCCGTGGTGAGTGAGACTGCGCCCCTACCGTCTGGAGGTAGAGGGCGCCAGAGGTGGGCACGGGTACACTGACCGCCATGGGAACTTTAAAAGTATGGTGTAACACAGATGTCATCTATTCCTGCTTGTGCACATGCTATTCACTCCACTCACACACACCCCTTCCCTCTTCCACGCCCCCCGGCCTTGCTTCTCTGAGCTGTTATCTCACTGAACCCCCCCTCCCCTCTATTGAGCCCACACCCCCCTGACCGGACCCTGGTCTGCATGGCATATGGGGTTTGTACCGTCACTCTGAGCGGGTTGTTGTCCCTCTGGTGTTGCCGTATTGAGTGAATTCTCCCCCGCACGGTTTCCTTCCCTTAACTCATCATGGATACTGATAATGGTTGCTTGGTTTTTATTCAGGTCGTGTAGAGTGAGTGCCTCTTGTGGACACATTACGCTACTGCATGGCACAACTGAAATACGGCTGAAATCCATGTCGCGCTCCCCTTGTCCGTCTGCATGTAATGAGGGAGGATTTTCTGCTTCTATTTCTGACTTAACATTATTCTTTGTTTCTCTTTTTCCTCCTCTTGTCCCTTCTGTGTCGTACTGTTTGTCCTTTTCCTATTTCCCGTTCCTTCTCTTCCATCCTGTTTGTCCATTTCCTATTTCCCGTTCCTTCTATTCCTTCCTGTTTGTCCATTTCCTATTTCCCGTTCCTTCTCTTCCTTCCTGTTTGTCCATTTCCTATTTCCCATTCCTTCTCTTCCTTCCTGTTTGTCCATTTCCTATTTCCCATTCCTTCTCTTCCTTCCTGTTTGTCCATTTCCTATCCCTTCCTTCCTGTTTGTCCATTTCCTATTTCCCATCCCTTCCTTCCTGTTTGTCCATTTCCTATTTCCTGTCCCTTCCTTCCTTCCTGTTTGTCCATTTCCTATTTCCCATCCCTTTTCTTTCTTCCTGTTTGTCCATTTCCTATTTCCCGTCCCTTCTCTTACTTCATGTTTGTCCTTTTCCTTTTTCCCATTCCTTCTCTTCCTTCCTGTTTGTCCATTTCCTATTTCCCGTTCTTGTAATTGCTGCACGTCTGTCCGCCTGCATCTCAGAGAGGAAAGTGACCTTGGATCTGTGTGTCTGAAGGCCACTAGTTTATCTTCTGAGACGGTCTACAATGAGAAAAGATTATACACTTCTGCTTCTTCTATTCCACCCCTTTTTTCCATTTTTAAACTCCTGGACAACAAAGGAGAGAAAATATGACCTATACTATTCCTTCTTTTAGTTTTTTTTCTTCCTTGAATCAAGGAACCAGAAGGAACATTTTTTACTTTTATTTTTTTTTGTTGTTCTCTGAGGGACTCCTGTGGCAGAGAACAGTTTTATTGGGTGTGGTGGACTGCTAAATATGCACTAGTCTCTGAAAAGATAACTACCACAGTGCCAATGTTTACACGTAGCCACCCAAAAGACAAATCGTATTAATTGGACCTGGAACCTGTATTAGACCCAGAACAGACATTTTGCCTATGCCATTTTGAAATTGAAGGGAAAAAATATACTTTTGGGATATTTATCCAGCATGCCAACTCAACAAGGACGTTTATACGGCAGTAGAATTCATGGGTGCATTTGACATTCAGTAATTCTTTTAACAACTTCAAAGCATGTCAACAACACGTGGTAACAAGGTTCATTCATGGATTACACACAATATGCATGGATCCTTCACCCTGTTCCTTTGTCCAGTTTAAATGGAGAACCATGTTTAGGGATTGCTGTTTTTTTTTTTTACTAATGTATGTTTAGGATGCCAAAATGGACATGAAGCCATGCCAACCATATCATTGGCTGCCAATTCTAAGTGCAGACCGTACGATCTTGAGTTAAGCACGTGATTAAAGGGAGAGTTCCAGATCACCTGTATTGCAGTTGGCTGCCAAGGCATATGCAACAACTGCACATCACTTTATAAAGTCTTTATATAGAAGCATGCACAGTTCTGCCTGCAGTCTTTCATAGAAGCAGTCTTCTATAACCAGAAGCACAACAAACATCAGAAACACATGCATCTTATGGTTATGAGCACTGCATGTGATTTTTTTTTTTGGTTGTACAGATACTTGGGTAACTGACGAATGCCATATGGGACCGTAACTGGAGTATAGGTGGTTTGGGACACCCATTATATGTACATTATGCTCAAATTCAGTTATGTTTCTGTGATGAATATGATGACCCAATGTGTTATTCCTTTTCCACTTTTACATAAATCATTTGATGTGATTAAACTTTGTCAAGAGTTCTGTTTTATTTTTATTGCACCACACTTTAAGAATGGAAGGTCTCCTTGTACAACATGGTTTCAGATTAGGGCTCCATAGCAAACACGTGTGTGCGTGTGCGCGCGCGCGTGTATGTGCGCGCGCGAGATAGTGTGTGTGTGTGTGTGTGAGAATTACATTATATTGCAGAAATTCCATGTCGAGTATCAACCCTGTGATAAGACTATTGGAAGTAGAATAGAGCGTATGTCTAAGTTCACATTTGTCAGGAACAAGAGAAAACGCAGGTCACAATAACATGGACCAGATGCATGCAGGGTTTACAGCCAAGGCTAAGACTTTTCAAATAAGTACATTATTCAATCAATGATAATAGACATAGCAAGAATAGAATACAGTAGCTACACAATAAAACATATTTCTTGTTTCGTGTTTGTCTGCATTTCACATACTAAACGTGCACAAGTACTGACACCTGATTGGACCACCCACCCACCACAGTAAAGTATGTTTCTCATTGGTTTAAAAGAAAAACCCCTTGAAATCTTGTTTCTTATTAAACCTTAAAAATGTATTCCCAATAACAAAGATGGTATGATCTAACATTCAAGCAAGCACTCAAATGTATTTTTAAATGTATGAATTTTATTAATTGTATGCTCATGCAAAAATCCAGCATTAAAATTAAAATCTGAGTACAGACAAAATGTATCCCCTTTATTACTGTATATGGTTACAATGCAATACATGTACTAATAAAAAGGGGTACATGGCATCCCACGGCCTTCGTTAATTTTCCTAATATGTGACATACAGTATCACTCGATTTAAATATTCGAGACATCAACCTTGAAGATGCGAATAACATTACAAAGCCCCTATGGCCAACTTTTGACTTTTTTCTTGTTGAAAGTGAAGAAACCAAATTGGTAACGCAACTACAGCTAAATGAAAGTGAACTACTTTTAGTATAGCTGATTGATAGAATCCAAATATAAGATTTGGTTTTGTGATGTAGATTTATTCCTGAGCGCATTTGGTGCGCCAACGCTTGCTGGAATGGACAAAACGAAGCTTCCATGGCTCCAGTGTGAACAGCAACCATTTCTAATTACAGATTACACTGTACAATATAATGTTAGCCCATTATTATTTTACACAATATACTTGTCCATAGGGGCTGTAAGTAAACACACAGAGTAGACATGCATTTTTCTTCCATTTGTAAAACTGCATATAGTGTTTCTGATAAGGTTTGTGTTTTTTTTGTTATCTTTTGTCAAATATACTGTATTTAGGTAAGGCTAAGGTATTCAGACAAGAAATATAATAGGGATATGAGATTGAGGAGAAAATATAGGCTAGTAAATTTTTTTATATATATTTCTGGGTGGGTAGATTTAGTACTGTAATTGCACTGAACTGACTCATTACAGAAAATGTAATTATAAAATTAACACAGTATACCAAAGTTAATATTTTATCAGGTTTCCTTTGTTTAAAACCAGGTGAAACATGATCAAATGCATGCTTTTATAAGAATGGACATTCAAGACTGAAAATTACTGTAATATTTCTATATTGTATCATTTCTCAAGAGGGAATTCACCTCTTATCAGAAACATTTAAGGAACAACACAAACATTAAAACTGTTCCATTTCATTCTGGCGGTCATTCAGAATTCATAGAACTTTAACCCTAGTGTCTGTATATAAAGTCTAGAATATTTTAACAATTGTAGGACACGTCATATTAATGTGAACCTCTCCTAGGATATTTTTCCCTCTAGTGAATTTTGTTAATACAACCTTTTTTACCCAGAGCTCATTTAGGCAAATTATGCAATTATTTCTTAAAATATTTTAACCTCATATTGACCTAATCAATGTCTGAATACTTTGGCCTCTACAATATGAAATCATGTTCCCATTAGTACATTAGCTTTCCATTTACTGTAGCGAGAGAGAGCGAGAGAGAGAGAGAGAGTGTATAAGATATAGGTTGAGAGAGAAAAAAAATGCAATTTCAGATTCACAAATAGAACTACTCAGCAGGGGGGGGGGGGGGGAAACAAATATTCAGTACTGGTTTTACAACACATTGTCATGGTGCAAAAAGTATGGGAGCAGTGTGATGGCATATGAGCTTTGTCACAGCACGTGAAGTGCAGGCATTCAATACAGTAGGGCAGGTTTCGCGTGTGACTTGATATGGGATGAAACCTGCGTTTGTGATGGTAGGTTGAGTTACAACAGAGCAGCTTAGCAAAGTGTGTGTGCGTGTGGGGGGAAAAGCCTCAAACCCCAAGTGGTAGGAGCTTGGCGCCACACAGACACACACACACACGTCATTACAACACAGTGAAATAACCGTGTCCAAAAGGTAACCACTTAAGACGTTTTATTTTTAAATGTTCTCCCCTCTTAGAAGGGGACAACATTGGGGAAGATGTGCCTGCGGGATGGTGTGTGTGTGTGTGCATGCGTGCGTGTTTTGTTTTACAGGAATGGAATAATGTCCACAGTACAAAATATATATATATATACTACCACCTACACCCTATTAATTTCCTATTTAATTTAACCCCTCCCCATTTCACAGCTAATAGCATTGGATTATCTGTAATCTCTAGCTATACATAATGGTAAAAACACATTTCCAACCGACACAAAGACAAATGGACTGACTCCACGTGTGCTAGTGTTCAATCAGCCAGTCCTCCTTCCCCCGAGCTGCATCCTCTTAGTCCCATGCTTTGTGTGTTTTTTATTTGTTTTTTTTTTGTTTTTTCAAGCGACAGAACCTCCCACAAGAAGCACAGCAAGGCAAGACACGGATATACAGATAGGTGGTCGTTTTGTTTTGTTAAATTACACCGGACAAGAGACTGGCATAAAGGGAGACACGTTTTCATCAGCGTTGCTACCGTCGTCTTCATCACGACCTGCTGCTGCAGCAGGGCGATGAGACCGGTGTGCAGCGTTCACAACGTCAACAGTAGTGAAACAGGAGGCCGTAAGGTTTGTTTTGGGAGGGGTGGAGAGAGGGAATGGGCGGGGCGGGAGACGTTTGGGGGGAGGGCTAGTCAAGCATAACCTGAAGTTGCAGAACGGGTCAGTGCCTTAGTGGAGGGAACTCAACAGCATCGAGTCTCTGTGCAAAATAAAAACGGTACAGGCCATTCGATTGTTTCCTTTCCTCTAAACAAAGATGATGTGCCTATGCCAAAACACCCAACAATAATACATAGTAATAAGCAATAAGCGGTGAGTGTCCATGCTTTATTTTATTTATATAAAGGGGCTGGTTGTACTGGTAGTGCATCACTAGGAACCCAAGGGGACAGACCAACAGATGCCTTCTGCAACTTCAGGATCAGCCCGTTCAAAGGTTTGTGTCTCAACCCCAAACCTGAGGCTGTAGCACAGGAGCCTGTTCCGTCGGTTTGCGTCGCACGGTTTGTGTGTTTGGAATTTTACCTAACTAAATAGTCTGCTCCCTAAACCGTGAATGTACAGCATCCTACCTCCTACATAAATAGCTATGCATACACACTGCTATTAAATTAAGTCCCCCTTATATATATATAAAAAAAAAAAAGACCAAACACAAAATACTTTAAAATACATAATTCAAGAGATATAAATGAACAGATTAGAATGCAAAAAAATATATAATAATCAAACACAAATGGTCCCTTTAGTAACAGATTGCAAACTCCATCCCGCAATAACATCGCCAACAGGTGTCATAAGTCCACACTTAGGTGCATTTGATTCTGATATTGCTGCATAGCATCCACCATCCCCTCCATAAAACCCAATTAAATACACTTGTTAATTGTAGAATAAAAACATTACATAAAAAACCCTAAAACACTCGCATTTCCATGCTTTCTGTAAAAGATACAAAAAGGGAAAAAAAAACTGTTTTCTTTGTTAATCACACCTAACGACCAAATCTTGGTGCATGAAGCTCCTTCACAACTACATTTTGTGTGTGTGTGTGTGTGTGTGTGTGTGTAAATGTTAATACTTCTCCAGATGTTAGACAGAAATCAGAAGAGATGGCAAGGATGCAGTGGGACACAGGAACCAAGATGGCGCCCGTGTCTAGCCTTCAGAATCATGCACCGTCAGCAAGGAAGGGAGAAGATCTACTGCGGTCTGTTGACCCCCACCCACGTCAAGGGGTTGGACTGGATCGGTGTTGGTCAGTGAGGTCGCCCGGCTTTTGAATATGCTTTTTTTTTAAATATATATATTTATATATTTCACCTTTTGTGTTTTGTACAACTTGAAGTTCCAGGCACCAATCCGACCACGGAAAAGGAATTGCTCCAATAAGCTTTAGAATTCAGGCAAAGCTGAGGACAAAAACAACAAACGTAATGTGTGAGTAAACATTATATTTTGCAAGTAAGGTTTTCACCTCAAGCTACCCTAAAGATGATGCTAGATGTTTTTAGCATCAGTCTGTTTTGGTCCCTTAACTCCAGTGGGATGTCCCACATAAATTGATGGAGGAGCTGACATGGTTAACGTTTGGTCGTTTGGCTAACCTGGGCCTGGGCTGGGCTCACTGCAAGGGGGCGGCGGGCGCGCCCGAGCAGTGGAAGTGCACGTTGAGCCACTTGGCGTCGCGGCGGTGCCAGACGCGCGTCTCTTCTGACTGGCAGGAGCGCGGGCGGCCCTGGGCGTCCATGTACTGAGTCAGGCGGATGTAGGCGATGCACGCCGCGTCCTCGCCGATCAAGTGCACGTGGGGATTCAAGATGGTGGTGTGCACCGGCTTGCTGTTCTTACTTAACACTGCACAGAGGGACAGAGAGGCATCGTCACGCTACACTGCCTGAAAAAGACGGTGTTTTTGTTTCTTACTTAACACTGCACAGAGGGACAGAGAGGCATCGTCATGCTACACTGCCTGAAAAAGACGGTGTTT
>JAODUE010010263.1:0-27826 GCA_027564755.1 Amblyopsis hoosieri | reverse complement strand
CTCTCTCTCTCTCTCTCTCTCTCTCTCTCTCTCTCTCTCTCTCTCTCTCTCTCTCTCTCTCTCTCTCTCTCGCCTTCTTCCCACTGCTAAGCGGTGGTGGTGCTTCTCTCTGTGTTCTGATATGGGAATGCCTGCGGTGTTGGGTAAGGGTCATGCAGTGGAATGGGCAGGGGGGAAAGGAGTGCGACGAAGGCTATTTATAGACACTGGGCCACAGTCAACTAGACATGGACCACAAATATCTACTGTATATGCCCATGCGATGCGTGTGTGCGTGCGCTGAAACACAGCGCACGCGCACGCACACACACACACACACACACACACACACACATACACACACACACACACACACCCACGTATTTGTGTTAAACGTGTTAATCAAATATTCTGCCTTTGCACACGTGCCCACATTAACTTTTTTACAGCTATGGGGGGGGCTTACAATGTACTTTGTCCAGCGTTAGGACTCCATGGGATATTTAAACTCAGTGCACACGCGCACACGCACTCGTCAGGACAGGGTGAGCGGGGGTTTGCTGAGCAGGAGATAGAGAAGTGCTTACACTGCACTGAGGGGTGATGGGGGACATCAAAGGCTGGCTGTATAAATGCATATTAAAATTCAGCAGGAGCGCCCCTCTTGTGTGTGACTGACTGCCCCAGACTGGGGCAGAAAGAAAGACAGGGAAGAGGGCAAGAAGTTTGAGACAGGACGCAGGGACGTGCAGGTGAGTGAATCGGAGACTGTAAACGCCGCCTGTGCCACAGGAACAAGTGAATTATCATAATCATTATTATCATGTACGACAGACTGGGTGACTGTGAGTCACTTGAAGTGCCAGCTCGTTCACACCGCATGGGGAGAGGACAGGACATCAACACACACACGCACATTTCAGCAGGTGAAGCACAGCATGAACATGATCAGTATAAAGATGAACAGGTCAGACGATTGTATATCGTATTGTATTATTAAGTTATTATATTGTTATATTTCTATTCTATTCTGTCCAATACGCCGTGTACTATGCCCAAATGTAATTCTATTCCTCGTATTCTTGTATCCACTGAATGCATTCTCCCCGTCAGCGCGCTGACACGGAAGGAGAACACCAGACGACAGAGGAATGAAGGGAAGACGGCCGTATTAAAGATGCAGGGGTGCATAAGAGACACGGAGAGGGAGGGGCTAAGCTGCTGTCAGATAACTACAGTGCTCTAGCTGTGTTGGTTACATGTAGAATGCGTAATGGACAGGTGATTACACACATGCTGTAGACATACTACTAAACACGCTTTAGCAGAAGCAGAGGACACACAGCTATAAGGGCAAGGGATAAGGAGGTGCTTTTGATGAATGTCCAGGGCACACCAAGATGGGAACAAGAAGGGCTGGTGTATTACAGCAGGTGCTGAAGGAGAATGCACAATATTCACACAGGTGTGAAATTAAACTCAGAACACACACACACACACACACACACACACACACACACACACACACACACACACACGGGAGGTTGTATGATGTAGGCACTGGGAATGATGGGAGTGTAATAACTCAGAAGGAGCCAATTGTCTTGAACTTTCTACAACAAACACAGGGGGTTTCTACTTGGACACTGAGTTTTCATAAGGGTCAAACTCATCCAGGCTGGTGCAGTGTGTGTGTGTGTGTGTGTGTGTGTGCGTGTGTGTGCGTGCACGTGGGTGTGTGTGAGGCTAGAATATGACAGACAACATGACTATGTCTATCTATGTTGTACACCTGCAATGAAAAAGTGGGATATTTGAGTGTTTGTTCCAGATTACCTTTTGTCTTCAGAATGGACGGATAGGTGGATTTGTCTTGACACAACAATAGCCTATTACAGAGAAGCATCCCCTACAGCTATACAAGCCATACGCATGATAACAAATGATGTTCTGTCTAACAGCACACGTGCCGTACAGCAGCGTGCACGTCACAGCCAGACACATTTAAAACAGGTGATTTACTGTGAGAATAGTGTAGAGGCTTTCTCTTTTTAGAAGCTAGAAGGCCAGAGAGTCTTTTGTGGATTTCTATCCAACCATTTGAGGCTGCACAGATGTGTCCTACACACGCACACACATAAACACACACACACACACACACACACACACACACACACACATACACAAATCTGCTCTTGCAGGAGCGACAACAGGTGTTGCCTGTGGGCCCAGTGCTCCTTGAGTGGTTATATGTGAAGGGGAGGGAAAAAAACTATCTGAGTCTGGGAATTGGCCAAACCACTTCACATGGAGGCCTAGTGTTACAATGCAAAAGGGTGCGCTTCATTTTCCATGTGAGTGTGCCCCTTCCTCCTGAGTTTACAGTTGCTCCTCGCGCGCTGCAGCTGCTGAATGCAAAGCAAGATAGAACAATGCAGTCAATCTCCCGAGCACTGACTTTCTCTTTCAACCTCTAGATCCCCTCATTTCCCGCCACCTCTCTCTCTCTCTCTCTCTCTCTCTCTCTCTCTGTCTGTCTGTCTCTGTCTTTCTCTCCCTCTTCTCTTTCTCTGGGAGTTGTCCTTGTCTCCAGAGCTGATCATTAATTTAACAGAGTGAAGCTTAAAGGCAAGAGGATCGTATTTAAGGTAGAGAGGTTATTAACGAGAGAGCTCTGCTGCCCTATCTATTGGGACTCTCTCTCTCTCTCTCTCTCTCTCTCTCTCTCTCTCTCTCTCTCTCTCTCTCTCTCTCTCTCTCTCTCTCAAAAACAGACACACAAATGCACACTACCTCTGCATTGATTGTATTAGTTAAAGGAGTGAGGCTTCCCTAGGGAGTATGTTGATAGGCATCTAGCCTATGTTCTTGTGTAACAATAATGTTCTCTCTCTGTTCTATTAACATAAGAGCTGTAAATGGCCTGGTATTGAGCCAAGTTGTGCTTATACAACTGTAGACAACAGATTTCACTTCTTGTAAACTTGGCAATGCAATGCAGGGCCTATTTGAATGAGATATTCAAGCATCATGAACGTACATCATTCTGAGCACAACACATAAGGTACATGATTGTTGCACATTCTATATTTGATCACAATAATGCCCGGTGCAAGCTCCTGAATCATGGTTAATCAGTTGCATAACATCAACTTCGCCACCAGCAAAAACGAGCAAAGCCAGTGAGTCGATGCTGCTGAGACGGAGAGGCAGAGTGGAGGAGCGCGGCATGATGATCTGCCCACACACTTGGAGTGGGTGCCTATGCATGCAGCCAAACGTCTGTATGTCTCTAGAGTGTACAGTAGGCCTGCAAAGTCAACGACAACGCAAGCTCGAGTTTGGCTGAAACCTTTACGTCGCGCCATTTGCGTCGTTAACCCCCCACTGTGTAATTAATCACAACTGATGGGACAGCTGAGGACAGGCTCCACAGGGAAAATAGACCATGTGTCATAGTCTAAAATAAGCGAATCTTGCGCTCAAATTATAAAAAAATAAATAATATATATATATATATTATTTATTTTTACGCGCGCAGGTTATGTTGTGGGAGTTGTGTGTGCCTACTATTTAGTGGTTGTCATAGCCTGTCACAGGCCCACTGTCTTTGAAGATTAGTGTGCATCCTCGACTGGCCTTTTTCTCTAACTGAACTACCACTGATCCGACAATGTGGCTAGTATTTGCTAGGCCTATTTGTAGACTATATATTTTTAAGCAAATCACATTGCCTTTGTGACATGACAGAATTGTTAATGGATTGTAATCTTGAGCAGTCAGTGAGGCTCAGCAGAACTGCGCTTACACGAGGGCAGCATCAGTCACATCAGTAGCCCCCTCCCCATAGACAACAACCATCACTCAGGCAGCCAGGTAGGCTATTGCTTACCTGAACTATGTGTCCTCCTCCTAGGTAGGCTATAAATGTATCCACATTTTTTGGTCACTGCATTTTTAGCCTAAAAGCATAATTTCTGTCGTTGGATATGCTACTTTATGATAGCCACTAGGTGATGTCGCCGCAAAATACGAATGGGCTGCGGATGGGAAAACAAAACTCAGTCAGTATGATATGCTACAGTATTATAACGACACTTACCCCATTGTTATGGTTGACGTGAAAAGTAACACCTGGATAGACAGATCCGTTAAATATATTCGCTTTGATTAAAAACAATGTAGCCTGTCTTGGTCGGGCTATCGCAACGCAGTGCTCGCCGCTTCTGGTGGCGTATGATCTTGTCTTCTAGTCTAGATGACAGCTTCCCTCGTTTTAACGTCGCTCAGTCTGGAGGAACACGGTGGCAACTTCTCCATTCCTTCTGCAGTCAATTAATGAAACGTGCGATATCTTCTGTTCTGAACATGGCAGCATATGTTCCTTTTAGGCAGGTTTGTGGTCTTTGCTCTTTCAGTGGTGAGCAGCGCTAATGAGGATCCGGTTGCCTACACAATCCTATGGCGATGTGAACGGCACAGTAAATAACATATCCCCATTTGATGGGTGGATAAACCCTGCTGCACGACTGAAAAAGACAACCCTCATTTAGCCAGTGGTTAACGCACATCACTGTCCACCCTCGTCTCTCTCTCTCTCTCTCTCTCTCTCTCTCTCTCTCTCTCTCTCTCTCTCTCCCTTTCCTTGTCATACCAGAGAGGATCAGCGGCTACACCCCCTCTCTCGCCTATCCTCAGCTGTTTAATTTAATTATTGGAATCCAGCAGAACAGGCGAGGCTTTAAAAAATGCACTATTTTTATATGCTATACTGTATTGTTTGATTAATTGGATCGATTTGAAAATACTGACCAGACATTATTAAACCACAAATTATGAATAATTAGCCTAATGTCATGGCTAGTTCTTGACCCCCAGCCGAACCCCCACCCCGATGTGTAGTTACATTAAAGGTATAGTCAGCTATTTCACACACACACACACACACACACACACACACACACACTGTTTTAGCCTAATATTGAACTTCTACGTCACGACACCTTCCTCCGCAGTGACGTCGCGTGGCAGACGAGCCAACATCAGGGATTTAAGTAATTTGATAATTTGTCATTATCTTAGAATTTTGTTAGCTGGCACTAAAATAAAATAAAAAATAAAACAATAAAAATTAAAAACAGATAATAGCAAAGGCATTTTTACGTGAAGGGGGGAGGGCGCTTTAACTCTTTTAATATATCTCAGTAACAGCTAATCTGTGCAAAACACAGCCTATCGTGACCCTCATCGCCTCGGCATTGATTGATGTAGACTATTTAGGCTATTTTTTATGTAGCCTACTGGTAAAATATAGAAAACACATTATACGACGAGAAGATATTAGCGTTGGCGCAACGTTGGCAATGAAAGGAAAGACATGTTATCTGCATTAATGGTTTAATATTTTTTTAATCTCATTAAAAAAAAACAGGAAATGTCGAGCCCTTTTATCTATTCGACGTTACTCACTAAAGCGGAAGTAGCCTAGATGTTATGAGGAATTAGCAGTTGTTTACATTTGACATGCGTTTAGGTAAGTTTGGTATACTATCGAATAATCACAATATATATTCATACTCAATAAAATAATATTACCAGTTGAGGTAGCTTACGTGATGGAATTTAATTTCAACATTCCATTATGAATTCATTATCTACACAAAGTCACAAACTGACACTGGTTTGTTAGCTAAAATGTTTTTCAGTACCTTTGGCTACTACGGTAGCACATTCACTGTGAAAAAGCCTTTCAGGTTAACCAGCCGTTATTCAGTCAATTGTGACCGATTATCTAGACATTATCATTAACGATATCTCGTCATTGTCATTCTATCGTCTTCTGATTCTGAAAGGTGAAGAGCTTCGCCATGTATCGAAGCAGCCATCCAAGTACGGAGTTCCAACCGTGCGACCCCAGTCCTCGCAGTATCGAGCGCTACCCTACAGTACCTCCAGCGTCTTTTCCTAACCAAGAGAGACTGTCTAATGCACCATTCAATATCAACAACAGGTAGGCGTACCACGTCACGGTCACAGTATTTATGTGTCATTGGCAGCGATTAGAAGTTGTTTCTGGCAATTTGGAAAATGTATGGATGTTATGTACAACGGAGTACAGTTTAGGTTTGATCGTTAGCCATTGCAACCAAAGAAAACGTCTAGGATGTTGAAGACTGACATTTGTTGTTGTCTTGTGTGTACCTATAGCTACAATGCTTATCCTCAACCAATTGTCCCTAACATAAGCCCTTACGATTGGAAACCGATACCCGCAGTCTCTCAGACCCTTGATACTAGCAGATCAGCTTTGCTCAATGGACGAAAGTAAGTTATCATTATACTTGATATTATAATTCCCTTTTGGCATTGCTTGTAATACTAGATACAATTTTGTATAATATGTGATTTGGTAGCCTTACTAACCTGGCCTTACATGTTACATGTAGCCTTACATGTTGGTAATGTCTTGTTTACAGCCTAGATGTACTTGTGTTGTGTTCAGGAGGCAGTTTGACAATGACAACTCCCAGGGTGTTAAGCGTCAGCGCCTTGACGTCCAGTCCCACCAACACAGAGAGAGTCATGTTTGTGAGGCTGTTCCTCCCCCACGCCTTGCTGAGCGAGTGGTGGCAGGGACATTAAGGACACGCTTGTCCAGTCCTGACTACACTTATCAAGGCCCCCAGTACAACCCCACCCCCCGTCCGCAGCCTTCGCTGCTTGCACAAGTGACCGACAGCTCAAAAGACACCAGCCCTCTGCAGGCCTATGCCAGAGACAAGGTTTGCCCAGATGACTATAACATGTAACTGGTGTGTGTATGGGAATGATGGAAGAAACATACATCTGCTGTGCTCATTGTGCATATTTGTGTCTGCAGTTAAGTAGCCAAATGGTGGAGGTGTTTGAGGCCTGTCAGCAGCAAGGTTCTGATCTGAACAGGAAGGAGGTGTGCAGGGCTCGCCTCCAGAGAGACATATGTAGTATTTATCCAGGTAGGTGTTTCAAAATGCTTGTGTACACCACTGGGTCATTTGCTTGACAACATGACCCCCTTCTCCATTCTCTCTCTCTCTCTCTCTCTCTCTCTCTCTCTCTCTCTCTCTCTCTCTCTCTCTCTCTCCCCACACACACATACACACACACAAAGGTTTTCCTAGCTCCAAATTAACCTTTACAGTGTAGTTACATTAAAGGTATAGTCAGCTATTTCAAGCTAATTGTATGCTAATACGCTTCTTGTGTTATTCACCAAATATCTCCTCACATTTTGCTAGCATACTGTTCTCTGTGCGTGTAAAATATTTTTTCGGGACTTCTGCCGGAGCACAACAAAAAAGTGCTCAACAAAGCCGTAGTACTATGCTTCTCTTCACAATGTGTTTCAATATGTGAGGCGGCACTGTGGAGGGGTATTGTTTTTAGTTAGCAAGTGTTCTCAAGAGTAACTAACCCTGCCTTTTAATATACTGTAAAACCCAGAGGTTCCCTAACTTTTTGAGCCACTCCAAATAAGATGCGTTGCCTCTCCTACACTCAGATGTGTTGATTCAATTATATCAAAAGATATGTAATTCCACTGACAACCACTGGTGTAGTTTTCCAATTTCAACTGTTCAATTTGCTTTGTCCAAGCGGCACGGCTCTTCTTGACCGGGTCTTCCATGAACGGCTTAGGCTGTAGGACTAGTGATGCAGATCTTTGTCTGGTCCTGGAGAGATTTGTAAGTACAGTAGCTCTCTCTGCATTGATTTCATTAGTAGGGTCCAGTTATGTGTCATGGAGGACTCTTATGAATAATGGTGCAGAATGATGGTTATTAAACAAACAGTATTTCTGTTTATTGTTTTAAGTTTTATCATAACAAGTCATCAGTAGGCTGGTGTTACCTAGTGTATTTTTACTATATTTACACTAGCAGTCAGAACTCAATACAGAGTTCTGTCTTCTGAAGCAGTGCAAACATTTTTAATAAGTCTTTATTCCAACCTTTCTTCAGTATAAAGCTAGCTGTCTGGTTGAAGCGTTGTTGATTAGTTGAGACATGTGTTGTTTTCCAGGGTTGGACTGAAAAAATGCCTACAGATCATCCATGACATCTTATTGGACTGGCTTGAACTAGAGCTTTGTCAGGACAATGAAGTCACCCAACACACACTCTTTCCTTTTTCTGTTTTTCAGAACAATTGCTACTTTGACCCCATAAATATACTCCTCAAACTCCAGTATTTGTTCAGGTCATTGTGTGAGTATTATTGCACTACCTTTTTAAGGATTCATGTTTTTCTCTCTCTCTCAATAAACGTTACACTCTATTCACTCTACCCACTAATATCTCAGAAAATATTGCTTCCAATTTAGCTGTTGTATCTGAGTTCTTATGTGTAAACCCCAGTAGGGGGAGCCATAGGAAAATATGTATTCCTACAGCTGCGATGAAAGAACAATAGTGAGTATTCAGAAAGATGGTTGGTGGATGGAGGGGCCTGGTACACTGTGGGGTCTTCTGTATCTTTGTCCGCGATAGGCCCATGGAATGTCTTCCTGGGTCCATTGAATGTAACACACTGGCATGCCTCCATCATGTCACTGATATCGTTTTCACTTCTCGTCATGCATTTCCTATTGACGTGTACTCTCTTTTCATAGCATACCTTGAGAGGACACAGCTGATAAGAGCCAAGGTCCCCATCCTTAGATTCAGAGAGAAGAGCAGGTAGGGAAATGTTATATTGTTCCCTGCAGACAATTCTTCACAACATAACATTATGCATAATATTTAACAACTCTCTCCACCCTTGCCTTCTCTTAGCTGTCTGGAGTTTGATCTGAATGTCAACAACACTGTGGGCATCAGAAACACATTCCTTCTTAAGAGTTATGCCTATGGTGGGTCAGACGTCATCTGGCATTAAGGCTTGTTATATGCTGAGCAATAATACATGGCCACTCCAAAGAAATGCCAGTTGGATCTATATTACATAATATTATGTGCTGTATATCTCCCATCCATGTCCAATGCTGTATTGTATGAGTACAGTGTCTGTATAAACCACTGACTTGTAGCTTGGGCTCTTCCAGCGGATCCCAGGGTGCGGCCATTGATCCTGGTGATTAAGAAGTGGGCGAGTCACCACCAGATCAACGACGCCAGTAAAGGAACGCTGAGCAGCTACACGCTGGCACTCATGGTGCTTCACTACCTCCAGAGTCAGTGCATTCACTGTGCTAGCACAGGCTTTCAACACTTGTATGCTAGTAATCCATCGCACTCCCCCATTCATGTGGGATGTGGAACATGCTAATTTAGCCTTCACTGTAGTGGAGTTAATGGTGAGAGAGCTTGTCGTCACAAAACCGCTGAGCTGGTACATAAGCTCACCTGCGTTCACATAGTCTGACCATGAAAAGACATGGTGATTTGTGGTGTTTTGTTATAAGACTAAGCTGTTGTGTGTTCTGTTTCTTTTCCAGCTCTAAATCATCCAGTGCTTCCATCTCTACAGAAAGTCTATCCAGTAGGTGTTCTCAGTTTACACTTGTAAAGCAAACAAGCATATGTAGATACCAACAGGGTGGTGTGACCTGAGACATTAATTATCCATAAGTAATATACAATAGAGCCACAAACGTGTGTCCCCTGAGTTCAGAGAGCAATTACTGTTACTGTTACTGTGGTCAGCTGTAGCCGGTGTCTTTAAACGCTGTCCTGTGTGTTCTACCCAGTTGTGTTTCAACCAAGCTATGGAGATTGATGCCATTCCAGAGGCACCCAAACACATTCCCCCCTACAACTCACAAAATATGTCCTCACTAGGAGACCTGCTGTTGGGCTTCCTTAAGTACTATGCCACAGTATTCAGGTACAGTGGGTGGGGGTCACAAACAGTGTGCCACTATATGCAACAGCTATGAAAAATGTATGCACAGTTCATTAAATAAGTTTTAAATTAATTTTACTATAGAAGTTTATCCTATTCTGCTCTTATGTACATAGCACTTCAGTATTTTGCACTTTTGTATTCAGGCCACTAGGAACTTTGTTTGATGATTTAATTATATATTGATGTGACATAATATTGTAATAAGGTTGCTTACAATTACTGGTGTATGACCTGTCCAACTAATGACAAATGTACTTACATGTAAGCCGCTTTGGATAAAAGCGTCTGCCAAATGCCGTAAATGTTATATATATATATATATATATATCACAAAACTGATCTGATACAAATCTGTTTACTCGGAGTAAAACAATATGTGAAAAACTAAATAACATAGCTTTCATTTGAGCCTGCCATGACGTTCTAGAATTTCATTCAACCATGAGCAGGGGTTGAGTAATAAATGGCTGTTCTGTTTTGCTGTGTAATTCACCTGTCTGACACAAGAGACACTAGAGTTTGGATATATCGCATGTATGCAGCTGAGCTTCAAGCGCACCTGCTCACATTCTTTGACGCCGCTCCCAGTCTTCCTGCAGTCGTTGCCCTGCTCACCGTCACCCGTGCCTTTGTGCGTCTCATGTTCCAGCCTGAGAGACGGGGCAGGTGGAGCCTTTGGCTTCAGACAGCACTAACATGACATGTTCTAAAGCCTGGTGTTTATGTTATAGCAGCATGCTCACGCCCGCTGAAGCATGCACTCATTGTGCATCATGTTGTGATAAGCTTCCTTATGTCTGTCTCCAACAGCAGGAAGAGGAAGCCGTGTTTAAAATGAGAGGTGGCTTAGTTGGGAAAAAAGTAGTTTTCGGTGGCAACGCAGTGATTTCTCGCTCATTGTTTATGTGCTTGTCTGGCCAGGTGGGATGAGCTAGTGATCTCCGTGCGGGAAGCCAAAGCTCTGCCCAGGACTAACTGCAGAGAGTGGAGAGACAAGTGCATCTGTGTCGAGGGTAAGCCTTCGACTAGACGACCATGGGCCAATCAGATGTGTGCGGGTGATAGTGACACTTTTTTTTTCAGAGCCATTTGAGAAAAATAACGTCGCCAGGGCAGTGCACGAGAAGGAGAAGTTTGATGCTATTAAAGCTCAGTTTGCTGAGGTACAGTACACCTTACCTGTTGGAAAGCCTTATCATGCCTCCTCCCAAACTGCCGTTTTAACCTTTTTTTATTTCTCACCGTTCCTGCAGTCCTTGCTGATCCTGATGCAGAGGAAGGACCTCAACTTTATCCTCCCTGTCAGACACACCATTAGCAAAGAGTGCCAAAGATGAATGACTTGCCGGTCTAGGAGCTGCCTGAGCTGTCTACCTCAAGGCAGACCTTGCCCCTGGAGATACTAGTGTCACGCCAAGGGAGCTTGCATGTGCCTCTGCCACACATGAAGTGGGATATTCCCACTGTGACGTACTGTTGTGTATCGGTTCTCAGGCACTGCCGATCCTAAGAACAATGTCACTGTCAAGGGCCTCTGCCTCATTTTTACATTTGGTTTTCCATTGACAACATGATATTATAGAGCTGTTGTGGTGGGGGAAATCTACAAAATCCCAATCAGATGATGCTAAACCAATAACTGGTTGACAGTGCTGTGTGAGAGCCAGTTTTAGGTGTGTTGTTTATCACACACGCTACAAATAAGTGCGCTGAGTGGTTATAGCAATCTGATTAATAGTTTAATTGAGTGGGAATTAAGGGTTCAACTTCAGCAAAGGTCCACTATGGTTTTCTTCCTGATATAACATTGATATTGTTAACCCACCTATAAGGTCTAAACCTCCATGTTGTTGCTATGGCCATTTATGTTTTGTTTGTTAAGGGAGGTACTGTAGTATCATGATTTAAAACGTTTCTTTTTTAAACCAAACTGAAACCAAATCTGATTCTAATTGTAAATTAGAAGCCTGTTACAAAGGTATTTCACACACAGTTGTGTCCTCAATCGTTACGCTTCCCTGAACACAAAACATTCTAAGAATGTGCACATATGATCAAAATACCTGTCCTAATGTCAGTCAGGCAAACGTGTATCAACAGGAATACATTGTTTATTCATAAAGAACTGAATTATTGATGGCATCAAGATTTCTGAGCCAGGCTCTAAACTTGACATGTGCAATTTAGTGATTAGTGCTTTGCTTGACAGTTTGACCTTGTTATTTGTGCAGATGTTGAATGTTATTTGTAGTTAATACAATAACTACATTGAGTTGAAGAGTTCCATGATACTTGGGCCGCAGGTGTTATTCATATTTTGGTTAATATTTGGTAGACATTATTTCTTTGTTCAAGATTTTGTACTATCCTTATCAATGTTTTATTTAAAATATTAAATTGCTGAATATGTATTACTAGTTGTTTGAATATACTTTCCAGTCAGCAAGTTTACAAATATATTAAGTGTGAGATTGACAGAGTAAATATTTTTATTTTATTGGATTGTCAGATTTCAACGTTTGTGTTGGCAGGCACTCTGCTAACACAAAAACACAAAAGCTATAAGTTTCTTTATATATCATAGAAAGAAATAACTAATAACTAAAATAATTTTTTATTTTTATATATATATATATATATATATATATATAACAAACAGTTGTAAAACTGTGTAGGCTATGTGAATATTTCCCATCTGTCTATGTTCAGTGTTGCCCACCATGAGTAGTGGCTATATTTCAGGACATGACCTATATTTAACTTAGCAGAGGGGATTCTCGTTTTAAAGCCACATTGCCCCATTTGTTCCTTGGCTTTCACCGGTCCACAGGTCTGTGAGTTCCCTAGATAAATACAACCTATTTGTAATCCACCATAAACCAACTATTCCCACAAACTCATGATTAGGTACTGAGGCTCACACCCCTCTCTCCATAACTCCCTCCTCTCTACCACACTTGCTCTCCATTCATTCTATTTATGGCCCTAGCTGAGTCAAAAGAACACCTCCCAACTTGGAATGAACTAAACAGGCATATCCTAACCTCCAATTCAGTGCCTGGAAACTAAAGGAACAGTAGATTCACCTGGGGAAATAACGCCTTTGACCAAGATGGAGGAATGTGAGAGTCTGGACTCTGGGGAGTTACAAGAGTTTCAGTATGATTCTCCAGAGGCTATTGGCCAAGACGACGAGGACGAGGTGGAAGATCTAAGAAACAGGTGCTTTATCTTGATTTACAGTATACTGACATGGAGCTAGAGTGTAGATTCACCTTAATAATGTATTTTTTTAATTTAAGGAAGTGCGTTTGCTTTCCCTGTAATGTGTTTGGTGATCTAAAATGGTATTTATGTTGGCTTTTTTCTTTTTTTTTAAACCAATGCTTTTGTCAGAGACAAATTTAACACAAATCCAGATAGAAAAACCATCTGTTTTCTTTTCTTTTTACTGGTCCATACAATTTAATGTGACTTATGTTAAAACATTAAACCTTATGGCTTTGTTCAACCAGGATTTGACTTATAGTATAATTAATGGGATTTATACCATGATACAAACAAGTTGTTTGTACGTGGTATTATATTGCTGACGGGATAGGCATCTCGTCTCTAATATTACATGTATGACGTTTTAGAGGCATCATTCAATTTGAACTTTGCTGAGCCCACGTTGTATACATAACTAGAAGCATAGCTCTGAGCATGTTAGAGATTACTTATCACCTCATTATTCACACTTTCAGACACTAACAACCAGACTCTGCTAATGCTTACAGATATACACTTCTCATGTAATCATGTTGAGAACCGTCTGAAGCTACAGGACATGTTCGCGTCGAGCTATTAACTTGGCCTTGCTAACTGTCTCTCTATACTCCAGTCTGCGGGACGTGGTGCAGGACCAGTCAGTGAAGCCCAAACTGCAGTGCCTGATGGTAGATCCATCATTTTCCATGGTAACTGTCCAGAGTGAGGACAGCGGCATTGTTTGGGAGACAGCGTCAAGCCGCTGCTCCACTCCTTGGACTTCTGAGACCAGCTCCGTCTCCGAGGCCTACAGCATGGAGGGCTCTGGCTCTCAGGGCAAGATTACCATTGTGTTTGATGAGGAGAACATAGTCCGCAGGAGGATTCGGGCTGGCGGAAGGATTAGCCGGCTGTCGGACAGGCTTAGGAGGTCTAGTGGTTCGCGACCAGGTTCAGCCCTGGGAGAGGAGAGACTTGAGATGGCCGAGGTTTCCATTCCTAATGTTAAACCAGAGAAGACGGAACCAGGGCCCGACTTGGATGAGATCAAAAACAAAGATCAGCAGCTGTTTAGTTTGATTTCAGAGGGTTATGAGATCCTCAACATCAGAGTTCCGTCCAAGCTGCCCACCGTGGATGAAGAGGAGAGCACGGAGCTAGAGGATAACCTGTCTTATCTTGACCAGACTCCCGGGATACGATCCAGAATCCGGGCACAGGATCACACTCTGCCAGTGACGATGCCGGAGGCTTTGGAGGTATCTGTTGATTATGTGAATGACATCAATTATATAATAATATTGAATGAGCTGTATATCTGCTGTGGAAGTGAACTTGTGTGAATAAAATGTGTCCATCGGAATGTGAATGTGTTACATCTCAATGTATCTCGTATATTTAAGGTTTGTATTCTCTCCGCAGGACTCTGATCACACTGATAAGCTGCCAGCAGACGTAGTTATGGACACACATGCTCAGAAAGACACCAGTGACATGGATTACTTTGAGAAATTCACCCTGCTTGATGAGGGGGCGTCTGGTGAACAGGCTCCGGAGCCACAGGAGGAGACTGAACAGCCGGCTGCTAAGCCTCAAACAGAAGGCGACATACCTGGGGAGGAGATGGCCACATACAGACCCTCTGCCTCTGAAGAGTCCTTTGTCTTTGTAACAGACGTGGACATACTTGAAGAACACCTGGACGAGGTTTTCTACGGAGCAGGGGTCCACGGGCCTCCCGACGATGCGTTGCAGCGGAGGGAATGTGAAGAGAAAGCGAGGTTGAGAATGAGAAGAGAGAGCCAGAGATCGTTGAAGGACAGCGGCTCTGCACTATTTGACAAAGAGGAGACGACCCTCACCCCTATCTTCCTCCCCACCGGACCCCCAAAGATCATTGACCTCATACTGCTGGAGGAGCCCACCGCCATGTCCTTCATGTACTCGGACCTGTACGAGGACGCGCTCGGGGAGAGCCGGAAGAGTGACGAGGAGCACTCTGAGGCAGGGAGGGCGGAACCTGAGAGGACGTTCAAGAGACGACTGTCAGATTCAGAGGAGTTGGACGGATACCTGGAGAAGTTCACTCTGAAGGTTGACACTCCAGCCGTGGAGATCAAGGCAGAAGAGGAGGAGGAGGAGGATAAGGGGCAGGGCAGGATGCTTTGGCCCCAGAGCGACTTTGATTTGACGGGATGTTTATCAAATGTGGCAGGGGAGGAACAGGTGAAGCGAGAGCTTGTGAAGACAGAGGAGGAAAGCCCCGCAAAGACCAGTGGAAATGTACAGTTACCAGTGTACATGAAGGAGGAGAAAGAAGAAAGGGTAGAACCAGAAGAGAATAAGAGGGGGAGTAAACCTGCTGTGGTGACTGAGGAAGCATTTCAAAAAGACAAGTTAACACAGGACATGCCAGAAGTCCGGGAGGCACAGGAGGTACAGACATATAAACGCGGGACTGCTATGAGCAGCCAAGATAAATCTAAAATGGCAGACAATATGAAGGAGCAGCAAAGAACAAATACAGAAAAAACTCTGAATGAGGAAATCATTACTGCAACACGACAGCACTGTCAAAGTCAAGAAGCAAAAATATCAGAAGTTGTTACTGAGGATATAATTAAACCAGTGGCCCAGACAGATTTTAAAGATGGAGTGCAGGCTTCAGCTCATGTAGATGAGGTTACTCAGGCAGTTCTTGACATTCAAATGGCAGACTCTGTTAAGGAGGAAGGTAAAGTAAACGAAATCATAGCAGCTATTTTAGAGCCCTCAGCTGAAATTAAAGAGACTGATATCAAACCCTTGACTGAAATAACCAAATCAACTGTAGTGCTAGAAGGTAAATCAGCAATTCTTACTGAAAAAGCTGCAACGTTTGAGTTTTCTTCTGAAGGTGAACCTGCAGTACAAGCCTTTGTAGAGGTTGTGGATAAAGTACTGGATAAAGCAGGGATACAAACCAAAGTTCATATTGCTCTCCAGGATGTCAATAATTCACCAGATGTTAATACAGTAGCCACAAAGGAAGGGAAAACACTGGAGGCAGAAAAGACTGTAGCGACAGAAGGCTTAATAGTGATTCTACCAAATTATATAATTCCAGAGGAAGAAACGTCTTATTCAGGTGAGAAACTGCCTGAAGTCCTTGATGCTATTCACTTTCCAAAATTGGAGTCTGTAACTGTTTTGTCTGAAACAGATGAATCAAAGCTGCAAGCTGAAGGAGACAAAGTTAAAACATCTGCAGGTGACGCCAAACCTTTTGTTAATGAGAAAGTGAATGTGGGTGAGGAATTAATCCTACTTGTTCCTAAGGGAAAAGCTCTAGAGATGGACATAAAGATAAGTGAAACTTGGTTAGATAAAACTGACATAGTGGCTGTTGAACCTGAAAACCTGGAAGACCAGGACGATCATGCACCAGCGGGAAATACACTGGAGCACGAACCTTCTCCAGATGAGGGACCCTTCTCCCCTTACAAGAGCTACACTCAACATGAGGACTTGTCTGGTCTCCACAGTGGAGATATGAGATCAGAGATTGACACACTCAGGAAAACACAAGCTTTTGAAATAGATGTTAATACAGATGTACAAGGAAATATGCAGATGCAGAAAGAGGGGTTGAGCCCTGTGGTGGAGCTACACCGGGAGGAGGTGAGCCCTGTGGGGGAGCTACACCGGGAGGAGGTGAGCCCTGTGGTGGAGCTACACCGGGAGGAAGTGAGCCCTGTGGTGGAGCTACACCGGGAGGAGATGAGCCCTGTGATGGAGATACACAAGGAGGAAGTGAGCCCTGTAGTGGAGCTACACCAGGAGGAAGTAAGCCCTGTGGTGGAGCTACATCGGGAGGAAGTGAGTCCTGTGGTGGAGCTACACAAAGAGGAAGTGAGCCCTGTGGTGAAGCTACACTGGGAGGAAGTGAGCCCTGTGGTGGAGCTACACAAGGAGGAAGTGAGCCCTGTGGTGAAGCTACACTGGGAGGAAGTGAGCCCTGTGGTGGAGATACACAAGGAGGAAGTGAGCCCTGTGGTGGAGATACACAAAGAGGAAGTGAGCCCTGGGGTGGAGATACAGAAGGAGCAAGTGAGTCCTGTGGTGGAGATACACAACAAGGTTGTGACCAGTCTGGATGAGACTGCTGAGGATCTAGACTTTGAGGTTATATCCAAACAGGAGGCCAGAGAAGAAGCTGAGGTGGAGAGAGGGCTGGTTCTTCCCCCAGCAGAGGAGCTTATTGAGGCTGATTATGACATCATTGATGCTGAAGAGGAGATCCAGGCCAGGGCAGCTGCTGAGCTCCAGGGCATGGATTGGTTCTGTGAGACCTGTGGGCGTCTGCTATCAGAAGATGAACAGGTGTCTGGGGTCCACCAGGGCCACTGTGTGACGACAGTGGACAAAGCCTATGATGCCATAAAGGTACCACACATACATATAGCAATAGTAATGAAAAAAGTATGTTATAATACAGGTGACCGTGTTGATAAACTGTACTACTGTATGTTGAAACAAACTAATTGAAAATAACTATACATTTCACAATAATACATTTGTTTTCATTCAACAAAGCAACTTTTCAGTAGAAATTGTTTGATTATGTTTGTTTTTGTCATCATGTATTCATTATGTCTGCCCCTGTTGTCCTTGAACCCCTGCATTGCCAGTTGTAGACTTCCCCAGCATTAGAATAGGCCTTAAATCAGTAGGCTTACCATAACCTTCTTGGCATATTACACTTTGTGTCCATGTACCCCTGCCATCCACATTGAATTATTGTGATGTAATGCTCTTCTTTGATGGCTGGCAAGGTCCCGTGTGACGCCATCAAGTCAGGACTGATACAGGACACTTGGGTCAGGTTGGGGTCAACCATTTGTTTTTGTCTGAATTAATCAGGAGCAAATTGCTATTTGCACATTATCCCCATTGCTTTGATGAGCTAGATTGGAATAACAATAATAATTATTATTATAATTATATACTGTATATGCACATTACCTTCTGGTAATTGTTTTAACTAACAAATGATTGTTCTTTTTGGAAAATCAAACCCATCTGGTATTTGGGAAAGAAAAAAATCAAACATCTTCAAATTAAATACAAGTTTACCTGTGGTATTGAGGATTCTAGCCTTTACAGATAGACTACTCTATGTAGGACAGACTGAGACAAATATACCAAAATAGCAGCAGAAATGCATCCTGTTCAATTCCCAGAGCTGGAATGTGTAACCAACTCCGAGATCATTTCACCAATGTGTGTGTGTGTGTGTGTGTGTGTGTGTGTGTGTGTGTGTGTGTGTGTGTGTGTGTGCGTGTGCGTGTGCACACGCACGTCTTAGGACTTAGTCAATATCAGTGAGATGTTACGGGTATAGTTATGAGTTGCTCTTCTTGGGGATTGCCACAGTTTATCCAGGAACCCCCTCCCTCTCCAAATCCACCCAACAGGAATCTACCGCTTAAGGTTTAAGGTCAGATGTTAAGAACCCAGCTTGCATCCAGGCAGCACAAATATGGTCATTTGTGTAGTTCTTGTATGAATTTTATATTATATAAAATATATATAATGTCTAGTTGCGTTGTTGCTTATAAAATTACATCAGCATCAATGGCAGTGCCTCAAACAGCAGTTAATCCTTGAAAGAGGATTGTAGTAAAAGTAAAAGCGTATTGGTCAGGTCGCTCTTATGAATGAGGTTTCTTACTGTATGGTGTTGCCAAAATTACATAATATGCAAATTAGCTTTAATAAGTAACCTAAAAACTAATCAAAGTCAAAGTAACATTGTGTTTCTTTACCAGGAGAAGCTTTGTGACTACATCTCAGAGCTGCAGGGGCGGTCTGAGAATATTGAGGACCTAGTGTCTGAACTGGAACTGGCTTATAACTCTGTAGAGGTAAATCACACTGAGCCAGTTAATGGCAGTCCATCTAGTTACAGTGTATTGATATAAGTGATACATTTAGGATGAATCTTATCTTGGTACTCCTATAGCCTGGCTCCGACCAACTGTTGTACTGACTCAGCTCAATTTCCACTGAGCTTTTAGTCTGGAAACCTTTCTTGGATGAAGGTTGGCTTCTTATAGGCCCCGTATAATTTATATCCACCAAATGACATCTTTTATTTTCTTACATTTAGAAAATGTGTTTCTGCCTATTGCTATTTAGTAGTTTTGCCAAACGTCTTTACAGGCCATTAAACTTTAGTTACTGATTACATTATTCTACTTATCAATCAGATTACATCTAATAAAGTTTCATTATAGTGCATGTTGTTATAAGGCACAACACTGAATCAATTGTTATTTTGCATTAATTAATACATGCCCAGACCAGTACTTCCTCTCAATTGTTTCTATACCATTTTGTTGATGAATGAAAATCTACTTTTTCAGTTATTATTGATGTATCCCTCTCCTCTCCCCTCCTCTCCCCTCCTCTCCTCTCCTCTCCCTTTCTCTCTCTCTCCCTCCAGAACCAATGTGTCGAGAGCGAGGATGCCATGCGGCGGCAGAACGAGGAGATGATGGCGTTGGTGATGGAACAGTACAACGGCATGTCACTCAGCATGGAGGATGAGAAGAAGGCCAAGCTGGGGCAGCTCTATGACCAGATCGTCTGTTTCCAGGAGAGCATCGACTCTGCCAAGGCCACTATGGAAACCACTGCCCGGGAGGCAGAGACTGACGCGCGGGTATGTCTGAATGGGCCATCGGTATGGACTGTGGATTTTATTTGAGACATGTACTGTTAATTGCATTGTTGTGTACAGCACTTTGGTCAGCATTGGCTGTGTTTAAAATGTGCTTAATAAATAAACTGACTTGAGTTGACTTGACTTGGATGTGTAGATGTCCCCTCTACCCCCACCCAACCCCGTGTTTGCGAGTAAAACTAAAGGTTCCCTATCATGAAAAACGTTTTTCCACTTGCGCTGTCAGTGTTGTTTTTTGAAGGGACCTGAATGGGCTAAACTCATTTTAAACATGTCATTTTGCTATGTATGGTGTAGAAACGTTTGGCACCAGGTGTTACATAAACACTATCCTCCCTCTCCCAGTCAGATAGCCAATCAAGTTAGGTTGATTTCAACAACCTGCTTGATTTAGTTAAGTTAAGTTAAGTAGACAAGTTTAATGTTCAGCTCGAACAGTGACAATTCTGTATATAATGAGATCTCATGCAGTAGTTTGGTCATTTACTCTTATGCCTATGTTCTGATGCATTTCTGATCAGTTATCACTTACTGTGTCCTTCTAGTCCCCTGAAGACATTGAAACCAGGTAATCTGCTTTCAGTGAATGGAGTGTGTGATAGTGTGGTTTGCTCACATTGATTTACCAGACTAGAGGGAGTGCCAACATTACAGCATGCTGTTTTACGTATGATAATTACAGTATGGTCTGTAGGATTGAGTTTTTCTCCTCACATCCCCTACTAAACTTTTCTAGTCTCTATGCTTCGGGGCTAAGAACCTTTGTCATGTGGTCAGGCTCAAAATTGCTCTGCTGAAGACCACGTCTCTAGAGTTGGGTCCCAAGGGCCTCTTGGTGTTTGAGGACTATGCAAAGGGAAACGCCTCCAGCTCACATCTAGCACAGCGTCAGGGAATCCCAGGTAGTGCTCCATACGCATCTTCACGAACGCATTTTAAAATCTGCACTCGAAACCTTGAGTTTTGTCTACGTGCATTTGGGCTCATTGTGTTGTTATCATAAGAATAAATCATACAAATACCAACAATGATGAAATGTCCCTATGAAACCCTTGTCTCTGGTCTGTACCTCAGTGCCCAACAAGCCCACCTTGCAGCCCCAAGAGCAAGGCTCTGCCACCTGCACCAGCGTCACAGTGTACTGGACAGTAAACCCTGGCGATATCATCGACTGCTTCCAGGTGTACTGTATGGAACACCCACACGGAGGTGAGCCCTTCATCACAGTCTTCAAGTTATTCACTCATGGTGGGGGATGGGCAGGGCATGTGGTTTTATTTTGAACAATTAATAAAACTAGGGGGCAAAACCCGCTTTGAGAGCCGCATACTGCGGCGCCATGCGTCACGCATGCGTCATGTCTAACCCCCCCGCTGGTCCCAGCTGTGTCTGAGGAGTACCGCGTTACGGTGAAGGAGAGCTACTGTTTCCTGGAGGAGATGGAGCCCGACAAGACCTACAAGGTGTGGGTGATGGCTGTCAACCACACAGGCTGCTCTCTGCCCAGCGAGAGGCTGGCATTCACAACCGGTCAGTCCACACAGCAGACCTACATGTACTGTAGGTTAGAATGACATTGGATTGGACCAGTGAATCTGTGGAGGGTGTGTCCCCCCCGACCCACAAGGTCACAGATGTGTCCCCTCTTGTGTGTACTATAATGCTGCGTCAGCCCCGTCGGTGCCCGTGATCGACACGGAGCGCTGTAGCGTTCTGTGGGACTCGGCCACGCTGCGTTGGAGCTCCGCCGGGCCGGCGACCGGCCTGACGTACACGCTGGAGTACAGCCGCCAGTACGAGCTGGAAGGAGAGGGGCTCAGGTGTGTTCATGTGACCTAGCACGGGAATCATTCGTGCTTGTGTGATTGGTGGCGCTTGAAGAATGCTACTCGGAAAGTGTTTGCAGCAACATATACAGTGCAAGCGAGTTGTGTGTGTCTCTGTGACTTATCTGTGGAAGTTATCTGCACACATTTGATTCTACACAATGCAAGGACACAATGGTATGTCTGTACATCTTCTGTACCAGATGAGATGGAGCCTTTAAAGAACTGCTAAATGCAAGCTCTATTTTTTACAAGCTGAGGAAGCTTCATTGCGCCATTATGACGATTAATTTTCATTGGACTTGTTTCATTTAGGTCCATCTCAGGTATTAAGGGGACAGAGCAGAAGGTTCCGTTGCAGCCCAATGAGAACTACCTGTTTTACATCAAAGCTGTCAATCAAGCAGGAGCCAGTGAGCAGAGTGAAGCTGCACTCATATCCACCAAGTGTAAGAACACACACACGTACGCACACACTCTCACACACGCGCACACGCACACGCACGCACACACACGCACACACACACACACACACACACACACACACACACATACATGCATGCATGCACACACACACACACACACAAATGAATAACTATGGGAATAAAAAATAAAATATGAATAACCCTTATGAATAGCATAACTCTTTCTTGAACCCTTGTTTCAGGCATGAGGTTTCAGCTGTTGAAGAACTCAGCTCATTCTTGTCTGGAGCTGTCAGAGGACCAGACCACCATTCATTATGCTGCAGATTTGTATGACAACACATTAACTGCAGAGGAACAGTGAGTTAAATAATTATCCCACACACTTTGATTCATGCTACACTGTGAGATGTGCACGCTTTATGATCAACGTGTTTGTGTTTCAGGTACCCATTCATATTGGGGGAGTTATTGCCATCACAGGGACGATACTATTGGGAGACCATTGTCACAGGCTGTAGTGCGTACAGAGTGGGAGTGGCTTATGAGACGACCGATCGAAACAGTCCTTTGGGGGAAAACAACGAGTCTTGGTGTTTGCGTTGCATCTCTACTCCATCCAGGTAAGCATTCAGCAATTCCTTATATCTCTTTGTTTTTGTTACATAAAGCACTTCACCACTTAGACCTAAATCCATGCCCTGCTCTCTTTTCTTTGCAGTTGTAGGTTCCAGGTGTTCCATAATACCATCCAGTCTGACATGTTAGTGACTGAAATGCCGGAGCGCCTGGGAACTCTGTTGGACTATGAGCATGGCCGCCTGTCCTTCTATAATTCCCAGAGTGGCCAGCTGCTAGGGACTCTCAGCCACAGATTCAGCCAGCCATGCCACCCTGCTCTGGGCATGGACATGCCAGGCAGGCTTGAGCTCTGCTTGGCCCTGGAGGTGCCAGAGTTTGTCAACCAGAGCTAGTGCTGGTTCTTAACTACAGCCTCTATATAGTAATAAATACAAAGCTCATGCTTCAAATCGAGTGATTAACGTCACCCTCCTCGATTCGTGTCTGGATACCTTGTGGTTGAAACTAGCTTTACAAAACATTATTTTTTTTTAAGGGTATGTCCCATACCTGAGTGGCTGGTATTCCTGTATACTCCTCCTACAAACAACTCTTGACAGCTCACACTGTTCTCCAACCCTCAACATACAAACACCTATGCTATTGTTCTTTGTAAACAATGAATTGGGGCAGAATTTTTTAGGGAATTCTGCAAGGAGTATACTTAAAATGGCAACATTTCCTCATGCAGAAATAATGTAGTAAAATACACCGGGATACAAAGAAAAGTCGAGATTGTTTTTTTAGCAGAGGCCTTTTATTCGCAATTGTCTCACTCTTGACTTTTTTTTTAGTACGATCTTTCAGCACAGTGCTACGCTAAAACAGCAGAGGTCTTGTAAATATTGAAACTAAAAATACACAAGTTAATTCAATAGTTTTGTCAAAGAGACATCTTTGACAAAACTATGTGCCTGTGTGTTATTTGTCAGGGTAGGAGTGAGATATTATGTTATGAACACAATGTATGCTGCTTTGTGGTGTGATGGTCAGATATAATGAAACTGCTATTTAGTTTTGTTGTGTCTGATAGGTACTGACTAAAGTGAAACACAACACCATGATCAGGATTGAAAATATTAAACTTTAGCCCGTCAAAAGTTTTAGCTTTATATCACCATTACTTATGCTGTTGCACCTTTAAACTGTATTTCATATTGTGAATAGGCTACTGTTTAATGTAAATAACCTTTGTAAACAGAGCAGTTAAATATTTTGTAATAGGTGATTACTATCTGATTTAGTTTAATATTTTATTTTCCCTGTCTTGTAAATGATAAGTCTGACTGACTGAGTGAAAATATTTTTTCTATTTGTGCAACCAGACCGATTAGTGTTTGTCATGGATTGCTATTGGCTATGATCTGCATTTTAAAATAAATCAATATCCACAAGAGGGCGCTAATGCTCTGCTATTTATGACATGATTAAAGAGATTAGTTCGATTTATTAAAAATAATGAAATATACATGTACATGTTTCTTATTATAATGTAAGCTCCACACTTTACAATTAGCAAGTTTTAATGATTATACATCAATCTTCACCTTCTGCTGTTTAATTAAACTATGAAAGCATTAGTTAATTTAATCCTCATTGAGAAAGTATTTTCCAGTCACCGAATATTTTTAAACATCCAGAATTACCAACATATCTTAATGATCTTACAGATTTGTGTATAAGGAAAGGGCCCGTTGTGCCTCTGCCTTATTGCAGTAAACTTGGGACAATATATGTTCAGGCTACACAGATTCCTCTCAGCTTTTTGCTCTTATTTTCCATGTCTTAGGCCAGAGCCAAATAAAGAACTCACTATCCTCCTAGTTTACCACACAATCCGAATGACATCAGATGAAACCTATAATTAGATAATTATTATAGATAATTATTCAGAACAATGTGGCTCAATAGCACACCTTACTGCTCTGACAGATGATCATATCGGGTACAAGAGTAAACAGACTAATTTCACTCAGAGGTGCAAAATTACTGTCGGTGATTGGAGTATCACATTTGTATTACAATATTAAAATGGACAACTATCCACACATAATAAATAACAGCAAATGTGACAATGATATCGTATGGCAACATGTCATGGTCATGAAAAACCTTGTGAGCATACAAACAGCTTTACAAAGCCTCTGGCAGTCGTAAAGGGACACATACACAAGATGTCTTTGTATGTACAGTGTGTTCACTGTCCCACAAGGGTATATGACAACAAATATAGCTCACATTTTGAGAATTCAGTAAGTTAAAAAGAATGTATCAAAGTGGATTCAGGCCTTTCAAAATAAGTTTTTGGCCAGGAAGAAACAAAACTGAAATGATCTAATAATGCATTCAACTGGGCTAAACACAATCTATTAGGAACATGACAATGAAATAGTTAAAATTACTGTATATAGTAAACAGAATGTCACATAAAATGCACAAAGGCTGCTCTTGAGACATTCCTAAATGTAATGCGATGTCTTCTTACTGCTTAGCAAGCAATATTATTAAAAGGTTAACAAAAAGCAGTCCGATTGATAAAGCTCTTCTTACACTTGATACATTACTTCTGAAGTTTACTTTAAAAGCAATACACCTCAGTCCCAAATATTTCAAATGAATAAATTAATTTGAAATGTTTAAGCATACGTGGATTTAATATACCACGTATGCAACTATTTGTCTAACAAAGTATATATTGTGAAAATAATGAATTAATCTGAAAAATTCACAAAAAACTATTTTGGCAAGTAGGTTATTTAAAGCTTAGCAGAAAAAAACACATTGCTTACACAAGGTGTGATAAAAGACATAAGAAATTGATTTTTCTTAAGGATGTAATATTACATTATACAAATTAACAGGAGGGGTCTGTCCTTGTAGCAAACTACACACTTGAGGAAAAAAGTCCTAAATATAATTAAACAAACTCAGCCAAGATTAACCACCTAAACTTGCTGAATTACAGTAGTAAATCTACCCATAAAGTGCTGGTAATGCATGCAGATAAATGAATACCCAAAACTGTTTAACCACAGACACCCGAGCCCTATATTTGTGCACGTCAGTGACCACATTGCCTTAACAAATCACATTTTAATACCCTAAATGTTAAGATGAGAATGTAGCTAGAATATATAATGATTATTATATCAGGTGTTTTATAAAAATAAATAAAAAAATAAGTGTTCCTTGAAAAAAGGACAGGGGAAAAGGAATGCAGGAAATGAGAAAAACTGTCCCAATCAAAGAGGTCTGTATATCGTAATTATAGTGCCACCCATTTCCCTGGCTGGACTCATCATTATGTGGTTCTTGTCTGAACTTCCAGAAGCTTCCTCATTAAGCAATACTTATTATTCCTCCCCAAACCACACAATCTCCTCAAAACCTTCCACATGCACTGATCTTTCTTAACAATCCCATACGTTCCCTAAAAAACATCTCCATTATAATGATATACTTGCATTTTCAGTAATGAATTCAACTTTAATAAATATTCCATAAAGTTAATTCTTAAACCATAGTCCTGGGATTTGCTCAAGTAGATGAAGAATAACACAGGGTTTCTTGACTGTTAGGTACTCCTCTTTCATTTCCAGGTTGACGGTTAAGTGCTTAGGCAGGAGTGGAGCTTTTCTCATTGGTCAGACTCGGTTTGGGGTCTGGTCTGCGGGTTTTGTGCTGAGGGCTGCTTCGAAGGTTGTCATCCATCTACAATGCAGAACATATCGTTTACATGGTGTAGACATGCACAAGAATAATATGGACTAAAAACCAACAAATGTAGACCAAGTTTAAGATACACGTGGAAAGCATACTGTAGTATAGCAGCACTGGTCGGATTATATTTATTTATTTATTAGATATTTCTTTCATCTGATTTGTTTTATGGATTTTATATTTTTATTTGACATTAT
This sequence comes from Amblyopsis hoosieri, assembly GCA_027564755.1. Classification (NCBI taxonomy): domain Eukaryota; kingdom Metazoa; phylum Chordata; class Actinopteri; order Percopsiformes; family Amblyopsidae; genus Amblyopsis; species Amblyopsis hoosieri. The sequence continues at coordinate 1,197 of JAODUE010010263.1, read as the reverse complement.
ACAGTACATGTACTGTTCATGGAACTTTGAGATCCTGTTTGTTGTTTCTCAATATGTAATAACGAACTATGATGATTATTCTCTACTGCAAAACATATCTGCGTACAGGAAAAATAAAGTAACCTGAAACTGAACTAGGAGCGGCACATTTAACATGGATCACTTAACCCAAACCTCACACAAAGAGGAAACTTTAAGCAGTAGCACCTTCTCTATCAAGTTGGACTCTTTATTTACAAGTTGAGTTAGTTTTTGTAGGTTGGCATCCAGGGTTTCCTGAACAGGCTGAGGAGAACCTGCAGAAACACCAAGTAGGGAGACGTCCACAAAAAGGACAGAAGTAGCACACAGTAGACACCAAGACAGGAAAAGATAAGTGTTAAAAACAGTGAAAGCTAGTTGGAGAAGATAGGCAGCAGTAAAAACTACATCAAGAAAAACATGAATGGAGAATGTTAATTCAGCCATGTTTTTCTTGCAAAAGCTACAATACAAGTAAGGAATGGGGCGGCATTCCTAGTGGAAAACACACAGCAGGCATAGTTAGATTAAGGACGCCGTTCTTTCTAGATTAGTAAAGACAGAACACTAGGACAGTTAAAACTACAGTGTGAGACGAAACATATAAGACGAATTCACTCCTGCTTGAGTTATTGGCACTAATGCAAATAGCGCTATTGTTAACGCATGGCAACACCTCCCAAACCATTCCCTGTTGTGTTCCCGCAATAGACTTTGGAATGTTTATTAATATCGTGCATGTCTGCAAGAAAACGTGTACGAGTCACTGCACCCTTCCCGTAGGTGCTCTGACCGTTCTGACACATCTGAACGGTGATGTCGGACTGAGGAACAAGCGGTCAGCTCTGTGGGTGTTTAAGAAATTGTCCGAAACAAGCAGCAAGCCTTACCAGGATGGCTAGAGTTAAAGTATACTGCGAGGATGTTGTCACAGAAGAGTGTGAGGTTTGTCAGCTGTCTGAGGTGGCTCTGCAGAGGGCTGCTGGGAAGACTGGCCTTGTGGAGTGGAGCCACAAAACCAAAGACAAAGGCATCCAGACTGCCAGGCCTATAAACCAGATACAAACATATATTTTTTTAAATCAATGAATGAAAAAACAAATATATATACAGTATCTCACAAAAGTGAGTACACCCCTCACATATTTGCAAATATGTGAGCATATCTTTTCATGT
>JAODUE010010252.1:0-27827 GCA_027564755.1 Amblyopsis hoosieri | reverse complement strand
CTCTCTCTCTCTCTCTCTCTCTCTCTCTCTCTCTCTCTCTCTCTCTCTCTCTCTCTCTCTCTCTCTCACCCCCCCCCTCCTCCTTCTTTCCCCCGCCCTTCTCCCCCCTTGGTTAAGATACAGCCGGTCTGTTCCACAGAGTCTGTTCTAACTGAGGTCTCTGCAAATCAAGCTGCAGATTTACACGCTGCAGAGCAGGACTGGCATAGCAAGTGATTTTAGATTCAATGAAACTTTAATGACGCTTGCGGGGAAATTGGGGCATTTGTAAGAGCTGAGAATAGGGCAGAGATAAGAATAGAAAATTAGAGTACTGTGTATAACGTGGCAATAATTACAACAGCAGAACACACTGCAGATAAAGATGCTGCAGTTTGGAAAAGCCTTATTCACGCACACATGCACACACACACACACACACACACGCACACATACAGTGTCATTAAATGCAGATTTTACAACCGTTTTCCATCTTTAATATTTACAGTATACTGTATATATTTATAACATGTATCAATATATTGTTAAAACAGTAAAAAAAGGCTGTAAAAACAAACAAATATCCGTAAAAAAATTCACAAATTAGCATACGACAAGCAGCGTTGTCGTACATCTATCTGTATGCTATGTACAAATATACACGGCAGAGTCATTCATACCAGCACTCATACTGTACAGCTAATCACCCTGCAATCGGCAGCAGGTGTGACTGAAGATTCCTTGGACTCGAGTGCAGAAGAAGCAGCGAAAGCCTCCTTCATGATTAACTGTTGCTTCAACAGGCCAACCGTTGAGTTATTTATAGAAGCCATCGTCTCTGAATATCACTAAAAGGAACATCATGTAGTATTCTAGCACATGGAGAGTGTAATTTCTGTTTGGTGCAGTAGGGTGTGTGTGCGTGTGTGCGCAAGTGTGTGCGAGCGTGTGTGTGTGTGTGTTTGCGCCGGACAGAAATCCAACAAGGTAATAGAAGCCACTTGATTTAAAATGGTGAAGGGCTATCTCCACTGCATATGAATAGCAGGGCGAATACAAAGTCAAATGAAATCCACTACATACAAATTAGTTGCATTAATAAATTAGGATTTTGAGTTATGAGTTTGACACTTTTGCTGTTATCTAGACTGAAACAGGCAAATTCCTATTCCAAGTGTCTCTATACTTTAATGTCTCCAGGTCAGATCACCCCTAAGATGTTAATATTACTATTTTTCTTCTGACTTACAGTAGTTCATGTTAAAGTAAGTTGTACATTCTAGTTACACACTATTCTTCGTGGGTCATATCACTGGTTCATATGACTAACACACTCTTACATTCCTAAACTGTTGTTATGACTACACATTAAACACACCAGGCTTACTTATACAGGCACCATGGGAGCAGAATGAGAGAGACATATTATAGCAGAAGACAGATATCATCACGGCTGTATTGAATATTGAGGCACTCTCTCAACCTATTCATTGTTTCTTTAAACTTAAACTGTGCATATCTACAAGAACATCTATTAGAATGACTGGTAAAGCAAGTAGTAAAAAGTAAGTAAATAATTATTTTCATGCTTAGTAATATTGTCAATGATTGAATATTCACACACCTACTGTAAATCTAACACACGCATTATTTATATAAATAGTTTTAGCTGTGTTGTTTACATGATATACATATTAGTCTTGCATTTTTTAGATTTATGGTTTTTAATCTAAAAAGGTAGAAAATTCACAAGAGTGGTTATTCTTGACAGTGTCGAGGCGGTGGGGAGGGGGTCCCCAAATCAAATTATGCTTGGGACCCCATAAAGGCTGGGGCTGGATCTGTAGAGAACGTTCCAAAAAGTTCAACTTGCACCTAATTAATCAAAGGTATAGTCAGCTATTGCAAGCTAAATGTAAGCTAATACACTTTTTTTTTGTCAAATTCAACCAATATCTCCTCGCATTTCGCTAGCTTATCAATTAAAAATGATCAGATAGTCTACACAGCCCTGGCTCCAAAACTACAGAACCTTAAGGCCCTCATACTATGTACTGTAGAACTGGCATTGTAGGCAGCTAGATAGCCCTGTTAAAACAATGATAGTTTCCTAACCATACAAGCATGAATATATATATATATACTGTATATATATATTTCCAGCGAATATCTTAGTTACAATAATATTGTGTTAGTCAAACAGTTTTAGACATTCAAAAAAGTATTTATTAAATATCGCCAGTATACACAATATACACCTCCTGGTATCAAGCAACTGCCTCTCCATGAATGTGGTTTCCTAGTAACTGTAAACTTAACACCACCATGGAATGCTCATTTCTCAGATAAATCGATTGGATAACTAGAAAAAAATGCAAATGATGTCGGGCGCCGAGTTTAATATTTTTCAACTCCAAAAACACAAGGCGCATCTGGCATTTAGACGTGAGGCGCCCACGGCGCATAAGCCCAGTGCAGGGACCAGTAGTAGAGTCACATGACACCAGAGACCAGTAGAGTCACATGACACCACGGACCAGTAGAGTCACATGACACCAGGGACCAGTAGTAGAGTCACATGACACCAGGGACAGCAGAGACTCCAAGCCAGATGCCTCAAGACCAATCCAGCTACATGTCACATTGGGTTAGCGTCCAGACATTTTAACACAGGAGGACAGTACGGACTTTAGCCAGAGGAGACTGCCATCCCTGCTCCCCCACTTCCTGACAGATGGACTATGGCTGGCTTGATTACATGTATCTCTCTCTTTCTTTCTCTCTCTCTCTCTCTCTCTCTCTCTCTCTCTCTCTCTCTCTCGCACAATCTAATAAATGTTACTTCTGCCATAGAGTTCCAGCACTCGCACTCTTGCCTACATCATCTGCAGTTAAATGCAGCTCAGAATATCATTCCATTTGCTCTGTCAGAGGGACTAGTTCTGGCCAAAGTGTTCAAACCTTGAAGTGATTTTTGTGCGTGCGTGCGTGCGTGCGTGTGTGTGTGTGTGTGTGTGTGTGTGTGCGTGTGTGGGGAGTGTTGATAAGAAACCTGACTGCTGACTTTGTGCAGTCCATAATCATCTCACATTTTTAAAGTAAACATCTTTCTTCTTCCCATTAAGGACAGTTTCTTCAGCGTAGGTGTTTTTTCCTTACAGGCTGGGTCAGCAACCACTTCATTAGGTCACACACATATCTTGCTTGGCTATATTTGTTCCTTTCAAGGCCAACCTGAGCCTGGCTATCTTCTCTAATATGATGAACATTATGGTCAGGTCAATATCTAGACCTGCCCAGAGACTATTACCGAAATATCGTATGACAATCAATACATTTTATTTGCGACGGTGTGCTTAAAGAAAGTTTGTTTTCTTTTTGAATTTGTTACCTTGTTGATTTGTTTTTGGAAGAATTATTTACACACACATTTTTCCCATAATGCTTGATGCCTACTCACATATCCACACATCACACATAGACAAAACGTTCTAGCTGAAGAACTGATATACCACTTACGACTGTTGTACTACACTGGTCAACAATGAAAGGTTTGCTCAGCACTAATGACTCACAACAGGCCGCTACAAACCTGCTTTGGTTTATTTATGCCATTAACCTATAGGCCAATGCCCACATCTTGTCAAAGATAAATAGATTATCCCTCCATTTGCGAGCACTGCTTAAATGGCTCATTCCGAAAATAATTCCTCTTTGGCAGCTTAATCAGATGTCAACAAAGAGGGTTAGAAAGATCCGGCACAATACATGACAGTATGGGACCGGACCTGAGCAGGATGTGACATTATAGGAGGGAACAAGACTTGAGAAGACACTTAAAGGCAGGGTTGGTCATTCTCGAGAACACTTGCTAACTTCGAGCTCATATCAAAACAATATTCTTCTGTGACGCCGTCTCACACATTGAAATGCATTGTGAAGCCAAGTACTTTGGCTTTGTTGTTGTGAGCAGTGTTCGCCACTTTGTTTATGCTCCTATTTACGGAGCCAGGGATGTGTAGAATTTATCAGATAATGTTTTCAATGCGCACAGGGTAAGCTAGCAAAATGCATGGAGATATTTGGTGAATTTGACAAATAAGTGTATTAGCTAACAGTTAGCTTGCAATAAATGACTATACCTTTATAGACAGGACATTACATTTGAATGGCATGTAACACATGGAAAGTCACAAAAAAACCAAAAGCAGAAATAACTCCAAAAAACTTTCATGTGGAACTTGGCTTGAACAAAACCTGCAAATTGGAACACAAAATTAAAGCAAACACAAAAACAGCCAGTGGCAGCGAAAGAAATCCAAAAACATACACAGCTATTGTAGTATCTCAGAAAAATGCTAAGACAATATAACAAAGAACGTGTGATGGAGGAGTGTGATGCCTCCTTGATTGGTCCTTGGCTCTCAGGTGACATTGGGGCAGGAAGCTAGCCTGGGTGAGGGGGATAGATACAGACACACCCACAAACATTCATCCAATCACATACACGCACACACCCACACAGAATAGAGGGGAAGGAACTAGGATGCAGTAGGACCTGGAGTACGCTTTCCAAAAGCATTGTTGCTAACTTTGTTAGCAGCTTACATTGTTTGAACTATACAGCTGCGAAGTGCAAGTGTTTCCCAAAACCATAGTTCCAACTATGGAAGAAACAATGTTGGTGCACTTACGTAGTACGATGCATCGTTAAACGACACAGGTGTTTCCAAAAATCATTAAACATGTTTCAATAAACATTCGTCCTTTAAACTACAGCTCTCGAGGTGTCGTTAGAAGAGTAGTTTGTGTTGACTACGTCATAGTCGGCAGAAGATGCAATCAAATTAGGCCTATTAACAGGGCATGCCTCTCTAATCTTGTGTTTTGAAACTGCAAATTGTAATTTCGAGTATAGACCTACTTTTAAAAATAGTCTGTTTCTCAGTAGGCCTACAGGAGTAAACTATAGTTGCACCTGTAGCCTATGCCTACAGTTTACTAAATGGAAATATGAATACAAATCAATGTACCATGTCTGGGTTTCTAATCTGAATCAAGTAGTGATTTTCTGTATTGCACTGAATGCATATGTGCCTATTGTTAATGGTTTTAAAGTAAGTATTTTAAGTATTCAAATTGAGCAGAAAGGGTATTTTACCCTTCATGTTGAGAGCACAAGCCACAAACCATTAGACAATTGCCTGGGCTTATAACAACAGCGTGTATAAAATCATTATTCATGATAGTTTTTTATTATATGAACTTTCACTGTTGATTAGCTTTACTGTTTCATTGTTTTTAATATTTCCAGTCAATGAGTAATCGTGATTTAAATATTGACCAAAATATTTGTGATTATGATGTTTTAGATAATCAATCAGCCAAACTGTAATACAGCGTAATAACGGGGGCTGTTAGATAAAAATAATTCAGCTGTGACTCTGTTATTTTAGTTATCTAACTTTGAATGTATTTAAAAAAGCTTGGCCAAGGAGAAACACATATACTGTATAATGCTATGTAGATTCCTGAAGAAGGAAAGACATCACTGATCTTTACAGTGTACCAGAGAAGAGAAGGGTGTCTACAGAGGGGGCAATGGTGATCAGTCAAGATGGATGACAGAGGTGGAGTTACAGTACTGGGACTTCTGGGGTAAGGTAAGGGTAGTGGATCAAAGGAAAGGACAGGTCAACTGCTTAAGTGTCACTAGTTTGACCTTCCCAGGGAAGGACATGCAGGAAAACGTTGGTATAAGGTACTGGTATAGGGTCAGTTTTCTCCAAGAGGCAGGACTTTGCAGTACAGGAGCAGAGGGTGTAAGGGAAAAGGAAGAACATGATTTTAACAGTGCATTGTTTTCATTTGTTTACTTTTTTCTTATTCAGTACAATATACTGTAGGGTTGTGCTAAATTGTATTGCATGTTTAGGGATAGTATCAGTGTGTATTAAAGGGTGACACGGGAGTGGATTTTCAAGCCTCTCCCATCCCACTCCCATGAAAAAGTTGGGAAAAATCCAGTCCCATCCCAATCCCATGAAAAATTTGGGAAAACTCCTGTCCCATCCCAATCACATGAAAAAGTTGGGAAAAATCCTGTCCCATCCCAATTCCAAAAAATGGCCTCCCATTCCCGTGTTATGTTTTTGGACCGGAGTCTGTCAGTTAGAGTAAGAAAAATAAAAATAAAAACTCTACAGATCACAGCCATATCTGATGAAAACTAAATGACAATATTGTTGGTTATTTTGATGTTATTTTATGTATGTTGTGTATTTGTTTTGCGATATAGTGTTTTTACGATTCCCGGTCCCGCCCACTCCCACAGACTTTTTTTTTCTCTGTCCCGTCCCAATCCCGTGATTAATAATTATGTTGTTTCCCATCCCGCGGGAATCCTGAAAGAAATGTCATTCTCGTGTCTGTTGTGTTTAAAAGTATTACCGTATTTAATGTTTACAGTGTTGTGTGATTACTACAGTAGTTGATCTTCTTTAAGTTCATTCATCAAATGTATTACCGTATGTAATGTTTACAGTGTTGTGTGATTACTACAGTAGATTATCTTCTTTAAGTTCATTCATCAAATGTATTACCGTATTTAATGTTTACAGTGTTGTGTTATTTCTACAGTAGATGATCTTCTTTAAGTTAATTCATCGAAGGGTCAGTAACAAACAGCAAATATGGCCGCTACACTACAGACAGACAGGAACAGCAACAGGAAGGCATCTTAGGCAAGATAGGTGAGAGACGAAGTGACCAGAACATAACCCTTTTAGCAGCATTCTGTGTGTGTGTGTGTGTGTGTGTGTGTGTGTGTGTGTGTGTGTGTGTGTGTGTATATGTGTAGGTGTGTGTGTGTGTGTGTGTGCGTGAGTGTGTGTTTTCACTTTCTTATACTGCAGTCTCATTGCACTCATGGGACCAATCCCAATATTGACAGGCAGTGTCTTTAGCTTGGCTCCTACAGTAGGGAGTCATTTCAAAGCTTGGGAGGAGCTATAAAATCATTCAATCACTCAATATGGCTTTGGATAGATATTACAGGTCAGGTCATGCACAGTGTAGGCATAAATATATTGCGGTGAATCAAGCTATTGTCCTGGCAAAAAATAAAAAATGTGTCCCAGACTCCCAGTTTTTACATACACAAAACACATGTCAATCGAAAACATGAACTGTAGCAACTCATGTTTGTTTGGTGAGATTACATTCAAATGTTTAAATCAAGAAGAGGAGCAAGGCCAGAATAACAGTTTCTCACCCTGTTAAGAAACACTTAGGCCTGGTTCAGATGCTAATACACGTACACAGCGGTAAAGGGTAAATACAGGTATTTTAAAGGTCTTACTCTTACTGTTGCAAGCAGGTGCAAATCAATGTAGGCCCCGCCCCATATATTCCTCTCTGCAGCATCCTTATCTTTGCCACGATTACAGCTGCCTGACGGAAATTCAATATCTGATCCTTCCCGGGGCCCTCAGGAGCCGTGAAGGTTTCCTACCCTACCAGACGCAAGCTAGCTTTGACCTTTAACCTTAGTGTCTCAGTGGCCGTAGCACCTCTACATCTCACATCCTCAGTGGTTTGTCTGTCTGCCTGTCAGTCAGTCTCTCTCTGCCTTGCTCGTTATATTCTTCTCTCTTTCCCGCCACACACAAACACACATCTGTATAAAATAACTACAAGCAACAATTCCTGGCTAAATGTGTCAATTATTGGCTGGTTATAAACTAACAGTATTTTAAAAGAAATATAACAACAAGTGACTGTGTTTTTAATCTAACATAATCTTAGATATTATATCATAGTATAAAATACAAGGCAACAAACTATTGGCAATGTTGATTGGATTTAGATTTACCTGACAATGAATAAAGACTGCAAAATGGCTTCTCCCACTGTGGTCCTCAAGGCAGAATAGAACGTTGATTCCCTGACACTCACAGTGTTCCCAGCCTCTCTGATGGGGTCAAGTGGGGTTTAACGGAGAGATGGATGGAATTTAATGAGGAAGCAAAAGGTCATAGGACTTGATTTTAAGAGATGAGATGAAAAGGCAAGGACAAAAGAGAGAGCGGGAGAGAGAGAGAGAGAGAGAGAGAGAGAGAGAGAGAATATCTCCCCATTCTCTCCATTCTCTCTCTGCTTGTTCTACACCTCTGCTTGCCCTTCACCTTAGAGCCAGTGTTTAACCAAACTGTCATTTTTCTTACCCGGAGCAGCTGCTGCACGTTCTGGATCAGCGCTGGAACTAGCTAGCATGAGTGACCCCAAAAAACAATGCTTGCGTCTTTTAATAGCTTAACACAACAGCAGGAAAATATACAGCGTAAACAACCATAAACAGCGTTGACTAATGGTTGCACATTTTATTGAGTCAAGTTTATTTATATAGACCTTAATCACAGTACTGTCTCAATGGGTCCCATATTGCATGAAACAAACAACACATGCTACAGTTTACTTGCCGTCAGGCAAGGAAAAGCTAAATTATATGTCTAAAGTATGTTAGAAATAATAATTTAAAGATTATTAAACCCCCCTAAAAGGATCTTTTGACCCCCAGGGGTCCTGACCAATAGTTTGAGCCACACTGAAGGGATCAAATGTGACAAGAAAGACAGTGGTTTAAAAATAATGTGCAGAGATCTATCTCTCTTGGGAGGGGTTGCTCACATTCTCACGTTTCTTTAACTGCTGCAAAATAATTTCAAACTTCCCTTTCAAAGATGGAGATAAAGGATTAAGACTCTTAATACTCCTAAAACTTAACATTCTCTCTCTCTCTCTCTCTCTCTCTCTCTCTCTCTCTCTCTCTCTCTCTCTCTCTCTCTCTCTCTCTCTCGAGTATATAAAAACAATAAAGAAAATAAAAAAATCAACCACTTACATTCTGGTAGACTTTGCTAGCTGTTGTCATTTCCCCGATACCACAATTTTTTGTGACATTTTTACAGCATGAATCCGGCACTGACTTCCCATCTACATTGTAGTTTTTCCAGTCAGAAGAGTTGTTCGCACCACAACATTTCAACTGGAATTCCACAAGCAGAATACAACAACAAATGAGTTAAAACATTATTGCAGTAAATGTAAAAGCAGCAGCTATTGAATTAAGTATAACTAGGTAAATGCATGGCTTTAAACAACATGTGGTGCAAAAAAAAGAAAATTCATAGTATGGAAACAAACAGGATGTAGAGATGTTATGTGAAGGTGTTGCCAAACTAAGCAAACACAAGTTAACACTTTATTTACGTCCTTCTGCAGATCATCCAAGGACTTCTTGAATTCAGCTGTGCTGTTGTACTTGTTAATCATTCCAGTAAGACTATCATGGACGATGTCATTGAGCTAGATGGAGAACAAAATATTAGAATAAATTAATTATTACCGTTTCTGTATTGCTTTGTATAAGCATACAAAAAAAAGAGCAGGCATTTTTCACTCACTTTGTCCCTGAATATGTATCCAGCAATGGCTGCTCCAATCTCAACTAAGATGATCAAGGAGAGGAGAATAGAAAACTGGAAGAAAAAGTGAAATGTCACATATTTAGATGCTACAGTACTGTGTTATTATGCTGAGGGGGTGTCAACCCCCTACATGCTTAGCCCACCTCTGAGTATCCTAATCCCTGCATGACCCCGGTCTCCTAATTTACACTTGCTACTGTACTCACTCAGTAATTTAGAATAAAAGTGCTTAATTAAGGACAAAATAGTCAATTGTATGAATTACCGTGGTGACCATGCAGTAGTTCTCCTTCCATGCACCACAGCAGCCGAAGAACGCAACGAAGAAAGTCACCACGCCCACAATGATAAGAACAAGGGGGACTCCAGAGGCAGTTGCATTCTTAATTGCAAAGTTGTTGTGAAGGCTCACCTGAACCAGGATTCCCACGACAATCAACACCAGACCACATAACTGTATAGATTGGAAAAAAGAGAAAAAAAGTCTGCACACACATACACTAGGATGTTTGCCTGTGTGTGCATTGTCAAATGATATGTGCCTCAGATGTGACAAAATGAAAAGTAATCACTCTCAAATCAGTGTTTAATTGTGACTAATGAGGTGGCCTGGCAAACACAAACTTTTAGTGAGAAGCATGCATGAGTAATGACAAAGGCATGACCTTACATTACCATCTTTTGAATTTGACCAGTTCCCAATAACACCAACAACATAATATAAAGATAGTGTCGCCGCCCCTTTCTCCCCCGAAAAAAAGAGAGATTTCTATGAAGATTAACATTTTCAAACATGGTTATCTAAAACACCTCACCTGTCCCTTTAAACAAATGAGTCAAAGTATACCAACCAAACTTGTGTTACTACTTTAACATAGGCTAAAATAGATATGTCTGTTCATCTGGAAGGGATTGATCTACAAGATAAGAGATGTAACATCAAGCATTCATATAATACATTTTATACATGGCTTTCCGTATATATCACATAAAAATTGTGATTCAGTAATGATGTGTGCATTTTTACCAGAATATTTTACATCTTTATAATTAAGTAAATCATGTTAAAATTATAAATTAATTATAATTAAGTAGTTATTCTTTGTTATCTTACTATAATATTTGTAGTATAGCCAACAAATACTAAATACCAGTTCAAACGCTATCAATTTATTACTATAGAATTACTGCAGGATGACCAAGAGAAGGCAACACCAATGTAAATATTTGAGCCTGAGTCAAATAGGTGGCTTGTGTTTGATATAAGAAAACATACAGGCATTAGCAGGATAGCAAATAACAAGAGGGTCACATAACCAGAATGGAACCAACTAGAGTAGAACAGAATATAATAGAATATCAAGAGATAATATGATTGAAAGCTATTCCTTAGATCCACATATAACATGGATAAATGGAAAGGACACGGTGGACTAAGTGTTATGGAAATACTGCAGACACCCATCTCTCTAGTAGGTTTAGTATTGCTCAGTTGATCTCCATGTCACATGACATTACGTTTCAATCTAGTCACAAGATTCACATTCCAACTCTTTTTCATTCCCTGTCTCTCTCCGTTTTACAATGACCATCAAATAATAGTAATATAAATGACAAACATACAGCCAGGAAACACACGTCATATTATTTGAAAAACAGTCTACAAGCATTAATTGTGTTAGTAATATAATACTCAAGCATTTGAGCAGGACATGGTAATTAAATGTCAGCCACACTGTTGTGTTTGTGGTAATCAGCGGATTACACAAGAACGACAGATCATAGTTGATAGTCTTATAACTGCTACTGTCAGATAGGGAAGCTATACTCACCCAGAAAATGAAGTTGAAAATGAAAAGCAGAAACTTTACACATTTAAGTCCACACTCCAAGCCCATTTTTTATATGGTATACTTTCCTATATGGGAAAGGGGGACAAATACAAATCTTCAAAGGTGCTTAGGTTGTCGAAATTGAACAGTGTTTAAGTGGTAACTGGACATTTGCTGAATTTAAAGCCAATAAGTCAACACTTTGTTGATTACAGACATTAAAATTACCAAATACCACGTTATTTTAAACATTTGATAATGTATTGTGTTTTTTAATTTAGCCTAGTTTTCTATTGCATATAGGCCTACATGCTGATTATTGACGTCCTGCTGACATTCTTGCATCCCCCCTGAAAAAGAGGCTTATAACCTCAAGGGTGTTCTCCTGGTTAAATAAAGGTGTAATAAAAAAAATCATAATAATAAGATTGGGTTATCTTGAATTAATTTCCACTGACATATATCAGTATATCAGACGTATATATTTTCTCAATCAACTCAATTAATATATCAAAATCTAGATGTCTGTTTTATCCTAACTAAATATTAGGCTACTTCCTCCCTCCGTTTCTGATAGGCCTAAATTAATTCCTGAGTTATCAAATAGACCCCAACATTTCTAGAAACTGACTATAAACACTAGCCTACAAAGGAAAACGACACTCACACTCAACTAAAAACATGCCAAAAAATGAAACTGGCATGACATGATATTGTCTAGGTTATCGCCTATTGAATTTGTTGAATATTCTAGGCATTTGGAAATCAAATGAGTCATTTTAGGTGATGCATTTCACCCTAATGATTTCACCACGTCCAACACCACTTGACCATTAATCAGCGATAGGAAACAAAGTTACATCTGTCACAAACTAAATAACATCAACTACGTTTTCTGACAAGCTGATTGAATTAGGTATGCTACAGTTGAACTAACTAAGTTACCGTTACGAAAACATAGTCTATCTGAGAAGCATGGCGAGACGAGAGCGTAGGCTTTTGTTTCATAGATTGTAGAAAACCTGAACGCAACATTTTTTACTATTTCCCGTTTTTAAATAACGAATGCCTATGCGTGTACGGAAACATACATTTGTCGAAAAATAAAGGAATGTAAAAAGTACATTTTAGATTTTAATCATATCCTTAACCCACCTTTAATGAAAACGTCGGTTTAACGGCGAAGCGATGAAAAAGTGCTGCTGCAATTGTAAATCTTAAACAACTTATCAATTCTTTAGTTCTGAAGTCCCTCCCCCTTCGTCCTGTCCCACAACATTAGAACACACCTTACAAGCAATGCATCAGTCGATATGGTCGATGCATGCTGTGCATTATAGAGAGGACTAGCCTACAGTAAGCCTATTTAATAATAATAATAATAATAATAATAATAATAATAATAAAAATATAATAAAAAAAAAAAACACTGATCAAAATATTTCAAATCACCCATTGTGACTTTTCTATAATGGCCATCGCATGTAAATGTCATGGCATATTGTGCTCACATAGTTCTATAGCCTATATTTCAACTGAATCCTGGACACAGTTCTACATAAATTGTCTAAGGTCTATCAACACAATAACTGTGTGGATTGAATTTATGGGAGATTATCATATTTTTATGTTATATAGGCCTAATGTTTGTGGATATATTGTGCCCATGTGACTACAATGTTAAAATGTCCGACTATAAAGCAAAACATTTTTTTTACTGTTTCAAAAAACGGCTCTGATCTCTATAGCTAGTCTTCCCGTTCATACTAACTGTACGTTTGGAGATTTAATGTATAACTCATCAGTTAAAAACATATTAGCATTGCATTTTTACCCATTATAACGAATGGGGGTCATAGGGGGCGTTACAGGCTGAGTGAGGTACTTCAATGATGGCGACGGCCAGAGCCAGTCATATAACTATATCATCATGGATATAAGAACAGCGCGGTGTTCAACTACGTCTTGAGAAAAGGTATGGGTTACGTCACGGAGGGTTTGCCCATGTATACCCTACATACCCTGTTATTAGGCCCTATGTAAAAGCTGTTCATTCTTCCTGTTCCTTCCTTGTAGGCACCATGAACAGTGAACACCTCCGACAGTGATGACCTGCATGTGATTTTCTGATAGGCTAGATGGTCTGTACATCAACTAATTTGACTAGGAAGCACCGCTAGGACGCAATTAGGAAAGGCGGGACTAAACGTCACGGGAAAGAGTGTTGTCATCATGGCGGGATGCATGAAAAGAATAAGCGCTGTTCTGACTTTAAGTACCAAAATTATGGTTTTGCTGATATTATTTATTTGGATGCCTCCGGATTCATGTCACGCTACAAGTAAGATCAAGCGTTATAATACATTATGAGGAGTAGGCTTTTGCTCACATTTAGGAAGTTAACGTTATTTGGCTATTATTGTTTAGGCTAGCCTTTGTGAGCTACAGTACGGTGCTGTGTATGGTACCATAGTGTGGTTGCATGTTGCTACTGTATATTTAAGGCAACCCCGACTTGTTGAAACTATTTGAGAAAATAGACTAAAACGACGAATGGAAAACGCATAAAAGATGCTAATATACTTAGAATGTTGTATTAATATAATAACTACGTGTTTTGAACTGGCTGTTTTTTATATTGTGTTTTATGTTTAACAGTTACAGTACTAATAGGCCTTACCAGAGCCCTGTGCCTAATATACATATACGGTAGGCTGCATATTGGTTCTGCTTCACAGACATGGATCAAGCCTAGTCCAAGACAAACATGCAATGAAGATCTCCACTGGAAAATGTTCTTAGTCTACGACTACTACACTTAATCCGTGTCCGTGAATCTGGCCCAAAATGTTTAACTGCTTATGTGGTATTGCTGATATTATCTGATGGAACTTTTAGGTACTAAGCTTCAAATAATTGATCTTCAAGATGGCCAACATATGACCAAGTTAGGGTCTAACCACTTCTGCTACATCAATTCAGTTGTGCCCGGCTGGAGGCAAATTTGGACAAGAATTCAGGTAACATAGAATTTCATATCTTAAAGCACTGATGTATTTTATTAACCAAGTCCATGTTAACTTCAATTTCTCCTTAAGAATACTTTATACAAAACAATAAGTCATAGATCTCTATATTTTCAAAGATTTGTATGCTGTGGTCTACATTCACAATCACTATGTGTGGATCTGGAGTGTGTATCGACCGTTATTTAGTTCTATGGTACCAACCCACAAAAGTTGATATCGGACCATTCAGTCAGTTTATTTTGTATAGCCAGCAAGCTGTTTTGATTATGTAGGGCTTTTGACGGCACAAGTCCTTTATTTGAATAAGACCGCCCCCTCCATCTGACATCGCCATACATGGATTGAGAACTACTTGTGAACTGTGAACATGCAGCATTGTTGGTCTTGCTAGCATTGGATTTGCTAGCATACTGTACAGTCCCAGACACATAGGAAGAGACTAGCAGTGATGTAGCATCAAGAACCTATGGATAGTCAATGATATTCAATCAATGAAATTCAGTAACATAGCGAAATCCAAATAACCATACATTTGCACCGCCTAGATCGACGATTGTTCATTGGTCATAACCATGGTCACAACATGCAAAAACTGTCCCCCCTCCTCCGCCTCGCCGTTATACGGGAAAGGATAAGGGAGAAGGGGCCCTTATCCTTTCCCATGGAACGGCGAGGCGAAGATTACACCTTGAGAACATTGTGTAACTGGTTTCTGGTTCAAAACGATATGGTTGCACTCCTGTGTCAGAGGATGAGTAGCGTCCTGACACAGCTCAACCGTTGCTATTAGCCATGGAAGAGCAGCAAGGCTGGCCTGTCACATCAGCACACTAAGATTAAGCACACACATTAAGAATTCATGGAACTGTGTCAACATGTGGAAAAAAGGTCATCATTTGTTCCCTTTAAAGTATTTTGTGAAAATAGTCTTAAGCCAGCATTGAACAATCATTTCTTTTAGGTCAGAGTGTGGAGTTCAAACAAGCTGAAGGTCACAGTGGCTGAAGATGAAGAGGTGCTGCAGGAACTCGAACACTTCAGTATTTGGAGCCTGATCCAACAATTTATGCACGAACAGTCCAATGAAACGATTGTCAGCATTAGTCTATTCAGCAAGAAAATGTGCTTCAAGGTTGAACCTTCACAATATGAAACTGTATATAATGTGCAGCACAGCCGCAGTAAGTGTATAACTGTTATCCTTGTACTTTGGTTATTGACATTGCATGGCTAATAGTAGGATGTGGTGTTTTACTTCTTACAGAGTTTGATATTTACTTGTTCCTGGTATTCCTTGCTGGAGGAGTCTTGTTTACCCTAGCAGAATCTCTCAGCAGGTAACTTATTCCTATGTTAAATGGTGCATTTATTCATACAGCATATAGAAATGGGAACAAATATCTAACAATAGTGCCACAAATGATGATAATAAAAATATATAATAAAATGGATAAATTATTTATTCCAAATCTCAAGGGACTTACTGGGAGGCCGGGCTTGTGGGGGACTGAACCACTGACTAGAGACTATCCTGCCCCCAAATAAAATACACAGTACAACCAAATAGTTAGCAAACAACAACCTATCTTAGTAAAGCTGATATATTAAAGCAAATATAAGATTTTGCACCATCATTTATTAATCTTTGTGCCACATCTTTGCTGTATTTGATAGGTATTCTGAACTAGACTAATGTAAATGTAAGGTGCTTTAATTGTGTTACCAACTAAAATGTTGACAATTACGCAGCCGTTATGAATATGCAACACATACCACATGAACAAAAACGTACTACTTCAGTCACACCTGTCATAATCATAATGGAATGAATGCGTTCTGTTAATTTCCTGTATGTCAAGGAGTCAGCTGTTCTACTACTCTGCTGGCATGAGCACAGGCATAATTGCCTCTCTCCTCATCCTCATCTTCATCTTAGCGCGTTTTTTGCCCAAGGTAAAATCAGTCCTGCCTGCATCACATTTAATGTAATAACGAAGTGACCGCACATAATAAACACATTCTAGCACTTAATTCAATGGTATCTTCTCTCCTCATGCTGCAGAAAAGCCCTTTCTACTTGCTCATTGTTGGTGGCTGGTCATTCTCCCTTTACGCAATTCAACTTGTCTTCAGGAACCTTCAGATGATTCTGAGAGAACACTGGCACCTGGCATTGGGTAACTTACCTTTTAAACATACATAGCAAGAGACTTCCCAGGAACATAACATATTTGTTATGTTCCTGTTGTTGTTGGTACAGAATATCTCTTAAAGATTATTTTACATAGTTGATTTAGTTTTTTTTTTTAACGTATGCATTGCTTACTTGACAACAATACGTACAATAGGCTTCATTGTGTGTTTGTGAAAGCCCCTGAATGTAGCCTAAAACCATTTGTCTAAACCAAACACTCTTGGCAAAACCTTAAACATGTATCTCATCCACTGTTTTTGCAATGCTCTAAACACATTATCACTCACTAAAACACTTTTTACACTGTGATGCACTTGTGTTGTAAAATGGTAAACGGGCAGCAAAAGTTAAACACAACTCCAACTCACTTTGTTGTTGTTTACATAAAACAACTCATAATTGTTGAAACTTGTTTCTAATGATGTGATCAAACCAATGGTAGAGAATATAGGTCAGTACAGAGTTTTTCTCTGCATAGCGGTGGAAGGTCTATATATAAGCCTATATACTAGGGGAAATCTCTTAAAGGCAATGAAACAGGCCTGTGGTGACATAGGCTAGATCCGGCATGCCACACTTGCCCCTTTCTGGCCGGACCCAGCATTAAGACGTGATGCTGAGGCAGAATGACTCACTCATTTACTTTGAGTGTAATGTGCTCATACAGTTTATAAAAAATAAAAAAAGTTAACTACATGCCCTAGACGCTGTGTTCTCCACTTTCTGATATATTGTCTAATGAATGTTCTATAGTGTTTTATATATGAGTGGCTGTGTCTATGTTCTGAAAGCATAGTTTTATTTCCAGCACAGATTCAGTGATTTTGAGGTGATTGTTTGATTTTGCCAGAAGAGTCGGGTTTCGTCAATGTACTTTTGTGTTTAGCTTTGTTATTAGTTCCACAAACCCAAGACTATTGCTCAAACTATGGAAGCTCTGCCCTCACTACTAAGGTTTGCCATCTCTAAAGACACTTGTTTAAACATGCATTTGACATTTGACCAATTGTTTGGCTTTATAGTTGACTCACTGTTTGTTTTGCTATTATGTCGTTTTTAATGTTTATTGTGTTGTAATAGGCTACTGTGTATTGTTTCTTTTTGCCTTTGCTGTATTTTATTGCTTTTATTGTAAAGCACTTTGTGACTCATAATAATATTGTAATATTGTATTATGTAAAATGTTATACTTTGAGAAAATTGGTGCTTTCAATAAATGTGTCTATTGACAAATTGTGAAAAACTAGGATTTAAACATGTCTTCTAAGATACATAAATTGTGAAATTCAACACTTCAACACACACATAACTGCATTTTCTGTGTATTCCAGGTTATGTAGCATGTTTTGGATTCATCAGTTTTACTTTATGCTATCGTCATGGCCCTCTAGTGGATGAGAAGAGTATTAACATCCTGTCTTGGACACTGCAGCTGTTTGGCCTACTGCTAATCTATGCAGGGATCCAGGTTCAACAAGTGGCCCTTGCTATCATACTGGCAGCTGTCTTGGCTAAAAACATGGAGTACCCAGTTTCCCTCATATACACTGCATGGAGGTAGGTCTTTAAATTGCCATTGAATTACAGTTGTAGGTACAGTAGGATTTCATAGTTTCAATTGGAGCTACCTAATAAAAATAAAAGGGAGCAACATTTTGTAAATCAACAGCCCTAGAACTAGATGCTCAACACTTTGTAATACTAAATTGTGTAAATATCACATTGCAACAAAATAAAATGGATTATTCAAATAAGTTAACAATGGAGAATCATCTGTAAGCAGAAATAGGCTTTAGTTGCCTTTAAAGGTATAGTCAGCTCAGCTATTGTAAGCTAATTGTAAGCTTATACACTGTGGTATGTGTGTATACACTTCTGAGGGAGTTTGTTTTGATTGAGTTTGATGTTAGCAAGCGTTCTTGAGAGTGACTAACCCTGCCTTTTAAGTTTGAGCCACTTTTCCAATTAATTAAATGTTGCTTGACAATGTGTCCATAGTGAACTACCAAAACCTTTTGTGCACTTTGAATAGAAGTGCTTGTATTTTGTGAAGGAAAATCAGGCCATCCTTAGGCTGGAAGCCAGGGCCACGTCAACTGCTGACTGAAGAAGAGTATCATAAACAAGGAGAGGAAGAGACTAGGCGTGCACTGGAGGAGTTGCGTAAGCACTGTGCCAGTCCAGAATTCAGTCCTTGGAAGGTTGTTTCCAGGCTTCAGTCACCAAAAAGGTACTTTAAGTCGGGGATAAAGTGCCTTTACTTGATGGGTCCTGTTATGCCTGTCCTTTCATGACATTGAAGTCATTGGGATTTGGGATGATTGTCAATGTAGCATCAAAATACTAGTCACGTTTAAACCACTAGAGGGAGCCACAACCTAGGAATGTGGCCATTTGAATGGTTCTACAAAAGCTTGATGCCAATTCTTTGCTCTAATCCACAGGTTTGCAGACTTTGTAGAAGGGTCACCTCACCTGACGTCAAATGAGGTGTCTGTACATGCTCAGGAATTTGATTTTGGATCATCTTTTCTTGAAGATGAGTTTATTGGGACAGATGATGAGGAGGAAGAAGACCTTATGCCATATCCCATCACAGATGCAGAGTGAGAATGAATTCCAAGTAAAACGGTTCAACCTGTAGACATGTTTCCTCAGCAACAGGTGGTTGGAGAATGACTGTTGTAGCGATCCAACTGCTCAAATTGAACATTGGAGAATTCTAATATTTTATGAGAACTGCAGACAAAGCTAATTTTCATAAATTTTCAGTACATTTAAAAGAAAAAGTGCACAAAAGATCAACTTTCTCTGATTTTATTTAGCCTTTTTATGCACCCAAGGCAGAAATATCCAGTTTCAATTGTATTCTTAGGCTAAAGCAATGGTATCTAATGATGTGGCTATATAATGGGCAACTGCATTGCCTTAATACAATGGTAGTAAATCCTGGTCCTGGGGACCCACTATTCTTCGTGTTTTAGATGCTCTTGTTCCAGTACACCTGACTCAAATGAATGGGTTATCAATTGCTGTAGAAGCCTGATAACATTAACCCATTTATTTGAGTCAGGCTTGTTAGAGCAGGGGGACATCTGAAACATGCAGGGTACCCCAGGGGTATTTGTTCTGGGGACCAACACTATTGTTTTTTCCATCTTTTCTAGCAGGTGAAAGTCCCATTACACTTATGATTTCAGAATGGAAAATAACTTACAAAAACAACTTGTTACAATACACCTTTTGCAGCCATTAACCCCAAATAGAATAATTTGCGGTGAACATGACCACGAAATTTGTTAAATTGATCTATTTAGTTTTATACATACTTTTAAGTATTAACAGATCAGTTTCTGGTCATTTTAAGTGCCCATATTTTGAAGAAATAAAACTACAATATATTGGTTACATTTTATTTGCATTGTGGCAATTTTAAAGGGCAAACGTGCAGAGTTCTAGGCACATTTAATTATTTGTGAAATAAGCTCTAAATGTTTGCATTTGGCATGTTTTATAATTGGAATTTACAATGCCCTGAATGTATGCTTCATCAAGAAATTAAAACATTTTACTTCCCTACTCAACATGAAAGATCATTTAATATGTGAAATTGCTCACTGTTGACTGCTGCTTTTCCAGCACAGCAGGATAGATTAGTAAAATGTTTTCACACCAGAGAGCAACAGTGCTAATAGTTATATTAATTGTAATTGTCAGCACATATGCTTTATTTGGTGGAGGGAGAAAGGAAGCTAATGAATCACATTCTCATGTATAACATTCCCTAGAATCCTTAACAAACATGGAGTTATCTTTGAAAAGTCCTGTCCCCAAAGTAATTTTTCATGGTTTTCCTGCCTTATTCTTCACTGTGTGAATTTTTTAAAATAATTGTAGCCAGATTCCAAGTAAAGCTCAGGGTAGTTTAACTGCGGTAAAGTACTTCCTGACCTTTCTCTTATGAACAATATGCACTCACATTCACTGACATCCCATTGTATTGTTCCTCTGATACGTTTGTATATAAAACATTTTAATCAAAACATAACTGATTTGAGTTATAATCACTTTATCTTAATGTATAACAACACTCAGTGTCCCACAAAAGCCATGAGTGTGCACAGTGAAATTTAAAGTGGAAAGAGAACTGGGGTAGGCGATTGCGTAATGACCTGATATCATGTCCAGCTAGATCTTAATGAGGTGGCCACTAACTAATTCATTATAGGGTTTGAAAATTCAACAGTATGCGCAGCTTCTCTATTTTCAATAGGTAAATCGTATGTAGGATGTTCTCTAATGTTACCTGGCTGGAGAAAGTAAAGGCAGTTTGAAGAAAAAGGTCAGTGTAAAATAATGGGTAGGGTTTAAAAAAAAAAGTTTTTCTCCACATAAAGTATTTGAAAGCAGGAAATGCTGCATGACAGTGTTGCAAATGTTCTAACACCACACACAGCCAAGGCAAACCCCTACCTACATTTTTTTTCAAAACATCTGATACAGTGGCTTATTTGCATGTGTTACCCACATACATGCTAGGCATAACTGTCAGTTAGCCTAATGGGCGTGTTGCTGCATTTCCTATTTGTTATTTTCCCCCAACACTGATTGCAAGGTAACACTACTGACTGGAATGCAAACATCTCAAATATATGCGTCAGGGGGTAATCCCTTTAGGTCTATGAGCATATCATAAACACTGCGATAGCTCATTAAGGGCGTGGAGTTCCCCAAATGTCAGCGCAAGACCAGCATTTCATCTAAATATTTTA
This sequence comes from Amblyopsis hoosieri, assembly GCA_027564755.1. Lineage (NCBI taxonomy): Eukaryota > Metazoa > Chordata > Actinopteri > Percopsiformes > Amblyopsidae > Amblyopsis > Amblyopsis hoosieri. The sequence continues at coordinate 6,533 of JAODUE010010252.1, read as the reverse complement.
TCTCTTACAAAATGCACCTGTAAAGATATTAGTTTATTACTCATAGGTACTTACTATATTGTTAAAACTCCATCTGATAACAAAATGCCTCATTCAAAATTAATTTGACCAATAGCTGGTCCTGACTTTGTATCAAATTGTGTATAAAGAGTCTGCAGTAGGGCCTATTTATTAGGTACATACTGTATACCGTATTTAGTCAATGTAAAACCTTGGAAAGATTAATATTTAAATAATTTTAGTTTTTTTAGAAAGGACATGATTTCTCTACAGAGTAGCCTGCAGCCTTTAAAAACAGCTTAATCTAATGACAATTCACAAACTGTCTCTAATAGATTATGCTAATTAAAAATATACATGAATCCATAAATTAGCAAATGTAACATGGCTCACAATTTCCTCTTTCTAGAAAGTGAACATGCAGGGAAGTCAAGCATATCTGATCATTTGCATACATAAACATATTGTATACAAACATATTGTACATAAGAAATGTCAAAACATGACTCACATCACGAAACTGAGATCATTGATGTAGAGCTTGCAGCTGCAGCAGCAGCACAGCTTGCATAATTAGCTTCAGGCCAGAAAAGCACAGGAGCATATATTAAGCAATCTTCATATATTCCTTTGCCACAAAGTCTAAGCAGAAGGACCTTCCAATTGAGTTTTCCTTTCCTGAGCCGCTAGACCTGAGCTGTGTGATTCACTGGAGCTAAAACAAAGCAAGCACCCAGTGTTGTTAAGTTGTGTCAGTATTTGTTGATCCCAAATATTCGTACTCCGTGGAACTGGGGCAACTTTGGAAGGAGGACACTAAGAAGAGAACTTGTGTTGATTAGGAAATGAGTGGCACCATATTTTGTGTAGAAACTGGCAAGTATATACCTAGGGAAAAGAGGAAACAGGTATAGGTAATAGTGCAAAAAGAATGGCTTCCCTGGTCAGCATGTTAACCAAAATAATATGAAATTGTGAAAATGTTTATTATGCTGGAAATTTAAACAAAACAATTTGAACAGTTATGGAAATTAACAAATGCAGGAGATACTTATACACAAAGACTTACTGTGCATCATTCATTCTTTCATACTGTAAAAACAATAAGGCCTATACAGCAGTGTGTACTACTTACAGAATGATGGGAGAGATAGTGAGGAATTTGCGAGAGGCTGTGAATTGGATGCCATAGTCCATTTGTTCCCAGTGCGTTAGCAGACGAGCTTTTCCTTGGTCCGGGGTCTCAAAAGGAGTGCCCTTTACTGTGTGTAGAAACAAGTACATCACCTGTAGAAGACAACACAGTATTAGAGTATAATGCTGCATAGAATAAATCATCCATCATCCATTTACAGGAAGTGGATCTTGTATTCTAAGACTCAGTAGTCTAATTATTATAAATTTCAGTCATCCTTTTAATCACACTAAATATATAAATTATGTTATGCTTTAAACTAAAGCAATTGATGGCGAGTACAACACTTAAAGGAGCAGGATTGTGTTAGATGTTTTGCTCAAGGATGCATGTCCGGTCATACTGAAGAAATTTTAAGTAACATTACTGTATGATATGTTACGAGATGTAGCAAAGGCTTATCTGGGTTTTGCATGCAAATGGTACTGACCAGATTGTGGATGACATTAGTGAGGGTCCATACAAGTGGCACGGTGAAGAAGGGAATGCTGAGCAGGACAATGTGCAGCACCACGGTCAGGAGAAGGTATGTCAACCAAATTCCTCTACTGTTCATTACCCGTGTGTTTGGGTTCACTTCACTGTGAGCTACGCCAACATTCATCTTGAAGAAAAACAAAAAGAATGCAATATAAATACAGTCCAGTTAGAAGTTCAATTTGCAAAGCCAACATTAACCCAGTGAGCCAGTTCATTCAAACATCAGGCCTCATGCCAATGAACAGTCTTCCCCTTATAGAAGAGTTAAACTGTCCAACTGCATGAAAATACATATTGGTGAAGGGAAGGGGTGCTATGTAGGGGGTTTAGATGGGCAGAGTAGAGCATGCATGCCCGTCACTGAGCAGTGAGATGCGGGAGTGACATACCGGTACCAGTAAAAGAAACAATATTTAGATGCTGGCAACACACTGCTCAAATAACCAAATCTGTCCAGCAGCCCATTTCATTTAGAAACAATAATAAGATGTTGGCTACACAGCTGTAGCATTATGAATGTCTACTTCTGCCATTTTCATCAGGAAACACACATAACAGGCACTCATTGCGTTTGGGAAATGTGGCCGCCCGACTGATTCGCTCTGGATAACAAACCATGCGCTTCACATGACGTCAAATATAAACTAACAAACACAATCCACATTGGCTAGAGATAAATTAGTATTACAAACTATTGATGTCTATATTAAAGTGTGAACATGTTAAAGTAATGAAATATACATGTATTGATTCATTGTGTACGTGTCCCGTATATAATGAACAGTAAAAAAAAAAAAATAATAATAATGTTGTAAAGAAGCTAACCTTACTGTACGGGTAATCTCTTAAAATGTACCCTACCGGTACTGTAAAGTTGCATATTGACGTTAATATGTTACAATGTAATCGTAATATGCTCTGACAAACTTCTATTTAATTAAACAATTGAATAATCAATATAATAAACTTGCGTTTCAAGCAATTCGTTTTAGATACATATGTCACAAGAAACCCCTCACCTTCCTGCTGTTAGTTCACCAGGAAATTCCCTGCTGTTAACCCCGCCCTCCATAAGTTTAGGAGCGCTTTCTTCTGCTGCTCATCATGCAGCGTATGAGTTATTGGTTATTTGTAAGTACACCCACGATTCTAATTGTAAATAAATAGGAATGGCCAATATGTATAGACAAACCTATCGTTTGAGTATTGAAACGTTTTTCTGTATGGTGTTAGGCCTACTAATATCCCAGTAATTTGTCAATCATAATTGATTTAATATCACAAGTAGGCCAGTCTACTGTATAACACCAACACTTGCACAGAAAACACAATGGTGTGTGTGTGTGTGTGTGTGTGTGTGTGTGTGTGTGTGTGTGTGTGTGTGTGTGTACACACGTGTTTGTGCGCGCGCGTGTGTGCTGGTGCAAATGTAATAACCACTGATATTCATTAACATTGCATAAAGTATCTGCATATTCAGCAAATGACATCCAATGAATCAGAGTATTAACTTCCTTGTCCAAGAAACCTTGGCACGAGTTCAGAAGTTCCCTTTTTCTGGAACAAAATACATCCTATTTTATTCTGAATTAGTCTACTAGTCAACATTATGTCATTTTGAAGGAACCACTGATATTGTTAACCTATTGAACCATAGTATTGTATAATATACTGATATTTGACCGACAGGAAGGAAGCTGGATCTTCAAAAAGTGGAGCAGGAATGTTTCAGGAAAGCACAGCTTCCTTGTTATTTCAGTATAGGGTTTGTCTGTAATTTGGGGAACTTGAAATGACAGTTTTCTCTGAAGGTGGGATGTTTCCTCATGGAATACAATAACCATATCATATTGTATGAATACTGCTACATTAGAAACAATGGATTACATCATTTATTACAACACCACATACAATTATGAATATAATATTTATTTTTCATCCATTAAAATGCACATGATTTCATCATTATTTCGCATAATTTTTTACACATCATTGAAATGTAATTGTGTTTAAATAAATATGAATAGTAAAATTAAATAATATAATACATAATAAAATAAATAAATAAATAAATAAATATTAATTGAATAAATAGGTTATCATATCTAGTTTGTTTTCATTGAAAGTACATCCATGCATAAATGCTAAAAAACATGTTCCTTTAAGTTGAAACATTATAATAGCTACATTATCCATTCTTGGATTACAGCTAGTCTTCTTGCAAACATGACCAATGTGGTCAGATAAGAGATACTATATTCACTCACAGCCATTAGTTAACTAACACTGAAACATGGGCATAGTAGAAAATTGTAATTCAGTCTGCCACTCTACAACGTTCAGCTGCACCTTGTCCGTGATTAGCTGGGTGACCAGGAGCAAAGACACGGGCAGTAAAGATGGAGAAGGAGAACAATCTGTCCGTGTAGTAGGTGCACAGCATGGACATGGGCCACTCTGATGGTTGGATAATCTTGATTTTAGGTTTCAATTCAGTCTTCTACAGAAAAGGGAAAAAAAGCAATTAATAGTCATTATTATTTGAGTATTATTTTATGAACATGTTAATATTCTATTATAATAATTATAATTATAATGTAATAATATATAATATTATAACATTTTAAATATAAATAAATATATAAGTAAATACATATAGTATATTATTGTTATGTTTACATTGACACATCTGTTCATGTCTCGATGGAGGTTATGCAGTGCTGCCTTCAGCTGACTGGCAAGCTCTGAACAGCTGGGAGATGATGCAAGCATCTCAAATATACCGTTGTAGCCCTCCAAGACAGCAACAATCTTCGTAATACAAGACTGTAGAATAAATTACACAATGTATTCACCAAAATGCATGATTCAAATTGTATTAGAGTTTCAAGTGTACATTTAATTTGAAGTCTTACCTCATGATCATTTCTAAGGGTCCCAGGGTCGCATTTATCTTTGACCTCCATCCAAGAAAGTTCATCTGAGACATGTATCACAGTTTTTCTGCCATTGCCTGCCTGCAGATGAATGAAAACAAAAACGTTTAGTAAACAAAATGCACATCTCAGAATATAGATTGATATAAAAGTTTAACCCTCATAAAATATAAAAATAAAAAAGGTAAACTTGCCTTAATTGATAAATGTTTGGCTATTCTATTTAGCTCTACAGAGCTGTTTTGTAGGTCGATGCATGCATCTTTGACACTCTCCCTTGCCGGTACCGGAGTTCCGAACGCGTTTGTAAAAATTATTAATATTACAAAAGCTTTGGTACAAAAATACATGTTTTTTTTTCTTTCACGATGCAACTCTGCGGGGTCGCTCAGCGCTTGTCTTGTGCTAGGTGTGATCTAGCAACCTGAACGGACGAACTTATAAATGCAGTTCTCATAGTAAACGTGAGTCACACGGACTTTCCTACATGGGACATCCTTCGTGTGAACTCATTCCATGCAAATTTACATTTGGAAAAAAAATAGATAGTATAGCCTAGATGCTTAACATATTTTTTCAAATAAAGCCCGTGAAAATTATGATACTACGTCGATGTGTCTTTCTTTTAAATATACTACACTTCGTAAATAATCACAAACATTTCACAATAAGACGTGATATTAGTATGAAACGTGTATTTATGTATTTATGAATTACTCTGTGAAAGAAAAATAGTCTAATATGGCAACCATATAGCACATAAACATTCTAGATAATTAGGCTATCCATGGCCTCATCGGGTACATTTTCTGGCGTATCAATAATGTTTTCTATTATTATGATATATTGTTTATGTATTGTGTCTGAGAAAGTGAACCATCACAGGGTTAAGATATTTCCACATGTGGCATATGCTGCGCAAAACAAATATTCCAAGTACTTCTTTTAATCTGTCTCCAACAAGAACCTATTGTGCCAGACAAAACAAAGAATTACAGTAGATAAATGATGACTTCATGTTGCTTTATACATGTATAGGTCTTATTCTTTATTGAGAAAATGTAGGCCTATAGGGCTAATATAATATAATATAATATAGCCTTATATTTTATAACGGTATTCTTTTGACTGACACTAGCAGACACAGCATAATTTATTAATTTATACTAGCCTATAGACTATATGCATAATACTGTATGTCATATAGCTATAACTTCAGCTATGTTATTCATATCTTTTTTTTATTGTGCAGATGTTGCAATATTTCTGTAAAAATATAAATTATGTTCCCAGTAACAGTAAACCAAGTTCAATTGTCTAATTTTAAAATACAAAATAGATTTATTAAGCAGATTTATTCTATTTTCACATCACATCATTCATTTTTATTAGAATAGTCATGGGTGTCTCAATGCTCTTGTTCAAATGGATTGTTATGGTGTGGATGTGCATGAGCATTCCTTAACATACAAAAATATTTTAACCGATAGAAAACCTCCAGAGATTTGTATCCATCCTTGTACCCATTATATATGCATTGGCCCCAATGTTACCAGAAGGAGTCAAATATAAGGTTATTTGGCCAGAGTGGTTGATGAGCTACAGTACCATGACTGGATTCAAGTAGCTGATTGTTTGCCAAGCCATAGTTGGGCTGGTGGATCTGTGAATAGTGGGAACATGTATGATTTGGCTGGGTGGAATGAAGTAGGCTCTGTGATGCGTGCATAATATGCAGATAAAAGGTTTCTAAATCTCTCTAACCACAGGTAGTTCAATGATCTTGGTGAGATGATAACATGCTATGATAATATGGAAAGTCACCTTGATGACATTTACATTTTATCCATCCATCCAACCATCTTCTCCCGCTTATCCGGAGTCGGGTCGCGGGGGCAGCAGCTTCAGCAAGGGACCCCAAA
>JAODUE010010233.1:0-27840 GCA_027564755.1 Amblyopsis hoosieri | reverse complement strand
GGAAGGCCAGCCAACTTTATCATATAAAATACAATGATGAGTAAGAGCTTTACAATTTAAAATAAATCTCAAAGCTCTATTTTTGCTAACATACTGATTATTTTCAGTGATTGGAGATATTGCCATATTTTCCTCTAAAATATGTTATGTGATTTGTTTCTCTGAACACTTAAGCAATGATGGCTTTTGAGGAGGAGTATTCAATACTGGTTGAACATCGAAAAAATGAATTGATGCTATCAAACAACTTGTACCAGTGAGTGTTATCAACGTACAATTGGTTATATTGTTTTATCCTTTCTGTCTACACATGACCTCACTTGTCATTGTTTTGCCTACATGCACTTTAGATGGAAGGTATACATTCAGGGAGTTCCACATATGAACAAAATGCAAGATGCCACTAAACTTCCAGCTATAGACCGCTTCTCTGTGTTAAAAACGGTTGAAATGAAGTTTACAACACTTACAGCGTGAGTCTGAGAAATCCATACAGTTGATACTGAAAATGTATGCCTATAATTGAACAAATCACAAACTAGCTGTGTTTTTTTTGGGGGGGCGGGGGGTCTTCACCCGTAACAGTACCGGAGAGCTCAAGTTAAAGGGTCTGGAAGGGTCTACTGCCAAGTGGGAAGACTTTGAAGCCATGAACATTATTTTCTGGTTCAAGAAAACACCCATGTCAGGTAGGTTTGTTCCCCATCAATGTAGTTCTCGTTAAAATCCACTTATGTCAAACCTGCTTTCAGAATGTCATTGAGGGCTGGTGTAGGCCTACTACTCCATCCATTTTCATCCGCTTATCTGGAGTAAGGTCGTGGAGGCAGCAGCTCCAGCAGGGGACCCCAAACTTCCCTTTCCCAAGCCACATTAGCAAGCTCTGACTGGGGGATCCCAAGGCATTCCCAGACCAGTGTGTAGAATCTCTCCACCTTGTCCTGGGTCTTCCCAGAGGCCTCCTCCTAGCCGGACGTGCCTGGAACACCTCCCTAGGGAGGCGCCCAGGAAGCATCCTTACCAGATGCCCGTACCACCCCAACTGGCTCTTTTTCAACGCTAAGGAGCAGCGGCTCTACTCCTACTTCCTCACGGATAGCCGAGCGTCTCACACTATCTAAGGGAGATGCCAGCCACCTTCCTTGGAGAACCAATTTCTGCCGCTTGTACCCGTGATCTAGTTATTTCAGTCATGACTTCTCAACCTATTATTGCTTTAAGGTTAATACTTGTAAATTCAGTCAACATACATTATTGCATGCCCCTAGCTTGACTGCTTTGTAGCAGTCAAAGTTCTCAGCATGCCCTAAAACCCATGCTTAAACAAAGGCAAATGGCAGGTGCATGATATCGTGTGGCTGTTAATGAGTGTGAGTGCCTCCCTAACCTCATGCAATAGCCCAATGGTTCTAAACATTCTACTTTTCTGTAGAAATTAAAGTATGTAATTCTCCTTGTCAGAGTATGTTGCAGATCACTGGATGGAAGACGACTTCTATGGATACCAGTTTCTGAATGAAAACAATCCCAATGTCATCGAGCGCTGTCTGGAGCTTCCCTCAAACTTTCCTGTCACAGAGGAGATGGTGAAGCCCTTCCTAGAAGGGGGAAGCTCCCTTAAGATGGAAATGAAGGTAAGGATCTTTCTCCGACAGAATCTCAAAGTGTGTGTGTGTGTGTGTGTGTGTGTGTGTGTGTGTGTGTGTGTGTGTGTGTGTGTGTGTGAATAAATGATTGTTGTTTCTGCACCGTTTCTCTCCTATACAGAGGCAATATATTCCTATGTGATTACGCATGTTTGGATGGAATGCCTACTAGACTAGAAAATGGCAAACCGCAACGTGTGTCTGCTGGTTTCTGCTTGTTCTACATGAACACAGAGGAGAAACTGATGCCAATCGCAATACAGGTAATGTGCTGTTGCACTCAATAGGCACTATAAATAATGCATTACCATGTTGAGAAAAATCTCAAAGGTACAAACTGTATCTTTTTTTTAAATACTTTATAGTTAAATCAACAGTTGTCAGATCAGAATCCAATTTTTCTTCCCACGGACTCGGAGAGCGACTGGCTTCTAGCAAAGATTTTTGTGAAAAATTCAGACGTCATACTACACCAGATAGTTTATCATCTATTGAACACTCACTTTCTAGCAGAGGCGTTTGCAGTTGCTACTTTTCGATGCTTTCCGGTCATCCATCCCCTCTACATGGTAAAGTTGGACTTGGAACACTGTCTTGTGATATGACTACAACTGTTACTTCTCAGTGCATTATTCCAAAGTGTGCCAGATGAAGTTAATTCTTATGCTTTTCTCTGTATTGACAGTTGCTTATTCCCCACTATCGTGACACTCTCCAGATAAACATTGTGGGTCGTGAGACACTTGCTATCCCTGCTGGAATTTTGAGAAAAGTATTGGCTGGCTAATTACTATTTGTAAATGGCTAACTGGAAGCACTGCATAAATATTTCTAATCAGTGTAGTCCTTTAACATTGTTTTAACCACACATTTCTCAAATGGAAATATTTAGACATCAATGGGGGAGAAGGGATTCCCAGAGCTCATGAGAAAAGCTTTTTCTAAAACTACCTACAGCGCCCTCTGTCTGCCAGACAACATTGCAGCGAGAGGATTGGAGTCTGTCCCCAACTGTTACTACAGAGATGATGGACTGAAGCTGTGGAACATCATAAAAAAGTGTGTAATTGTATAATTTCAACACTTGGTGAGATTTAATTCACTCTCACCTATCCTTGGGTAAACCACAAAATGAAGTATTGGCTACTCTCATGCTAGACTGTTCATCTATTCTGTATTGGGGTGGGGAAGAGACATGTCGACAATCTGAAGTTTAACTGTTAAAGAACTTATGGTCTTCTTGGCTCAGGTATGTGATGGCAATAGTGGAAAACTACTACCCCTCAGACAGTGTGGTGTGTAAAGACTCTGAGCTCCAGCAATGGATCAAGGAGATATTCATCCATGGATTCTTGGAAAATAGCAGCTCAGGTTTTGTTTAATTACCAAGTCACTGCATACTCTCATAGAAAATTAAAGATTTGTCTTCATGGCTATTGCTCAACCTAAGTGTTCGGTGCTGTAATCAGGAATCCCAGCTGCCTTTCACACTGTAGATGAAGTAATCAAGTTCATCACCATGGTAATCTTCAGAGTGTCAGCCCAGCATGCAGCTGTCAACACTGGGCAGGTGATTAGTGGTAAAATGTTGTAGTGGTACTGTTTTTCATGTTTAGTAAACTCTTCTCTACATGTCACTTTTAGTATGACTACTGTTCCTGGATGCCCAACAACCCACTTCTGTTGCACAAAGATCCCCCAGCCACCAAGGGGCAGTCTAGCATTAAGACCATCTTGGAGTGTCTTCCAAATATTGGAGAAACTGTCAACATCGTGTCAGTGGAATGGTTGCTCAGCAGGAAGTTCTCTGATTTTGTAAATACAACATACAAGCTTGTTTAGTTTAACCATTTAAAGACAGTTAATCTTAAATGCTGTGGTAAATAATTAACTTCTCTCCCTCTTTAGGTACCTCTGGGTATGTACGATGAATACTTCCAGGAGCCTGCTCCCAAGAGCGCGATAAAAGAATTCCAAGCGGAGTTGTCTAGCCTTAGTAACGCTATTCACGAGAGGAACCTGCCACTTGTATTGCCCTATAGGTACTTGGACCCTGCTGAAATTGATAACAGTGTTGCCATTTAACTCCATGAAAACTACAAATAAAGTACCATGCACAAACATATGGAGTTGACTGAATGGCGCTCAATGTTTATACAAAGGCTCTAAAAGAAGCCTCATTGAAAACAGTTAATATACTGGAAGACAAAGTAATAAAATGCATTGATTACATCTAATAGACTAACATCAGTAAGTCCTACTGGCCGAGTGACTGTTTTGCACCTCTGCTGCAGCTTGAGTCTAACTAGGCCATTTCTGTGGAAATGTGATTTCACCTGGTAGTGAAATGCAAATATAAAATTCAAGTTAATGATTCAAATGGAAGGGATTAGACAAATTTATTTAGAGTGCTTGCATGACAGACACAAATGGTTAAACCTGGCAGATTCCCATAGCTGTGATTAAGGCATTGACCACACAAACTGTTCTGAATATCAAAAACGTCTATAGTGCAATTGTCTAAGCAAAATAAGGGCAGTTTTTCAGAGTGTATATCCATGCAAGATTAAACGTTTACTTTGGCATTCATGGATGCCCTAGAGATCTATTAATTTAAGTCTGAAACGGGATGGGAGTTACATGGGGGGAAACCATGTTTAAAAGGTACAGTGGCGGGGTGAATGTCCAATCAGGTGTTAACATGTCGGAGGACTCTGCGGAGAGAGTGTCCATCCCGAGCAGTGCACATGGCAGGAAGTGGTATAGGCTCTGTCTTGAGGTCCACTGTGTTGAACCGGCACTTCCTCAGGTGATCCGACATGCTGGGAAGGTCAGTAAATTGCCACGATGACACTGGGCTGAAGGAAGTGCTGAATTTCCATACCTAAATAAAAAGCATTTTTAATCACTAGCTATAATGTGTACCTATATCTGACATTGTGAATCTTGCCGTTCATTAAAAAAAAAAAAAAAAAGGTATAGTCAGCTATTACAAGCTAATTGTAAGCTAATACACTGTCAAATTCACCAAATATCTCCTTGCATTTTGCTATCTTACCGTTCTGTGTGCGTGACTGCGTGTTGGAACAACAATGCGATACTTCTACACAGCCCTGGCTCAGTAAATTGTAAAGTGGGGAACACTGCTCACAACAACAAAGCCATAGTGCTACGATTTGCTTCACATTGCATTTCGGTGTGTGGGGCAGCGCCGCGGTGGGATATCGTGTAGTACGCGTTCTGGAGAATGACTAACCCTGCCTTTAATCTGTAAGGCCATTAACACCAGAGACTCCGGTTGAAAATTAGCTGGCTGGTTAAACAAGCACTAAAAAGTTTGATTAATGTGCATGTTCCCTGTAACACGTTAATACTACAAGTCTGATACTATCGTAATGCTCTTAACAAGGATGGTCCCACCTCTTTGCCAGTGTAGTTATTCAGCTTACTTTGTTTTTGACGTGCCACGAGACGGTGCCGAAGCCGCTGGGGCACTGCCTGCGCTCCCACTGCACCTCCACGATGCCCCTGGCCTGCAGCAGGCTGGCACACAGCTCCCTCATCGGCCGCGACACCACGGAGAGCTGGCACAGGCTGAAGCTGTCCAGGAAGTCGGCCACGTGCCACAGGATCTCAACGGGAAGCGCGCTGAAGCAGTCTGGCCGGGTGGGATCCTGGGGCTCCGCGGGCCCCGGGCACGGCTGCACCCCGAAGGCCCGGAGGTGCCTGTCGTGGACCACCCTGGCCCCCCGCGTGGACGGGTAGAAGCGCCGCTGGGAGAAGGTGCAGCCGTAGTAGGCCAGCGGGCAGCGCTGCTCCATCCAGCCGTTGAGGCCTGCATGGATGTCCCCGTGGACGTTGGCGAAGTGTCCGGCGAACTGGTCCCGGCGGAACGGCTGTCCGCACACAAAGGGGAAGGTGTGCTGGTGGCGTGGCAGGCAGCGGTTGTGGGGCACCGCCTCCACCTCCAGCGCCTCCAGCACCAGGCCCAGGCGCAGCGTGCTGGGGGACGAGAGCTGCGGGGCGGCGTGGTCGCACGCTGACGCCGACGCCATGTCGCCCACCCGCGTGCTGGTCACCAAGATGGCCGCCGGGAAGGTGAAGGTCTGCGTGCCGAAGTCGACGCGGTAGCCATCGACGAAGACGGTGTCGGAGATGCGCCGGCACTCCCTGGACTCCTCCAGGCAGAAGAGGAGGGCAGCGGTGATGGGGTCCACCTCAGACAGGCCCACGGTCTCCTCCTCCTCCTTCTGCTGCTCCAGGTCGGAAGTGTCCACCGCCTTGTCCTCCGTCCGCGGACGAGGCCGACCGGGCGAGCGGCCGGGAAGCGGGCCCCTCTGTCCGCTGGGCAGCAGGAAGTGCCCCGTGCCCCTGAGCAAGAGGTGGTGAGGGAACCTGCGCTCCACGCCACGCTCCTCTAAGAGCACGAGCCCTCGGTCCTCCATCACCACGTGGCACGCCCTCTGGGCGCTGCCCTGGGTGACGGGCAGCGGTGGCATGATCGCCGCTTGGAAAACCGAGGTCCCCTGTGTTACAGTATCACAAAGCTGCCCCTCATCGGGACATGGCGCCACGACAGCGCCCCCCAGAGGTTCTGATGGCGGCCCACTTGCTGTGGCCAACATCCTACACCCTGTTTCACCATTGCCTTTGGAATGAGCATCATGCCCATTCAGCTCCATCAGATCAGCCTCGGCAGGCAGATCTGCTGGCGCTCCCAGTCCGTTGCATTGTTCCCTCAGCTTGACGTGACTCTCTGAGTCGGGCGAGCTGCCCCTGCCGCTGAAAACGTCCAGAGCGGCTGCCAAGCTTCTCGCCGTCTCCACCGTGGCTTCATAGAGCTGGCTGTAGTGCTCCTCAGTCAGACCATTAATCCCATTGGCAATCTTTTCCTTCGCCAAGCTGAGCGGGGACGGTTGCCGCGGGGACTGTTGCCGCGGGGAGGGTGGCGACAACTGCGGGTGAACCAGAGGAGCCGGCGCAGGAGCAGAGTCCATTGCGTCGTCGTCGCCATCGTCCGGCACGGCCACCGCGCTGGCCGTCGGCGCCATGGCGACCACCTTGAGAGACTCTAGCAGCGTCCTCTGGTCCTGGAGGGCCAGAGCCATGTCTAGCTGCTGGGCGTCTTCCACCCCGCGGCTCAGGCTCTCGTAGGAGGTGTAGTCCAGGCAGCTGACAGGCCACCTGTTCCACTCCATGGTGCAGCACACCACCCCAGCAGGGCATGCCTCCAGGTGGGAAGACATCCGCCCGCGCACCACAGAGGCAGGGCAGCCGAAGCCGGTGTTCAGGCAGGGAACCTTCTCTAGCGGACACAGGAGGCGGTGCTCGGGGGCCTTACAGGTGTGGAACACAGCCCCACACACCAGAGAACAGGCGGCCACGTCACACGAGATGCCGGCTTGAGGTTTGGTAGTGCATCTTTGGTTTATACAGAAAATACAGTGGACATGGTCTGCCTCCATGTTAAAGCAGACACGCTTGTAAATGGTGGTGGACTTGAGTTAACTATGCTGCCAAACAAAATGACACAAATCAATTTCGATGTAACTAACACATTGTCTGGTGTATTCAATGGTCAAATGTTGTAGAACGCAGCAGTAGGCCTACTGGTTAAATACAAAGTTGTGATGGAACTGACACCAATACTACTTTGTCAACAAAGTAGAAACTTGTCTCAACGATATTTAACTACCGTATGCGGTACTGTTGTTAAATTGAATGCGCTATGTAATTAGTAATGACTGTTTTTAGCATCCCAGCTATAGCCATGCATACATACATATCTCAATGTGATTAGTATGAACTAATATATAGTTCTGGCATAGAAAGAGAACCACTGAAGCAGCCACGCTAACTTACTAATTCACTGTTGATTCGTATATATCCCAAGATGTTATGGTTAGCCATAGCATGCTAACTTGCACTAGCCGGCTAATATGAAGCAACAGTTAGTCAACTCCAGAGTTCTTACGTGACTCTTCTCTGTTAAAAGAGATGGGAAATGCATGCAAGCACACCGCTTCTTACCGTATCACTGTATTGTTAAATTGTGATCCAACAGGATATGTTCTTCTACATCTGCCGCTTAGAAAAGCTGCTAATGAAGGCTGGCTAGCTCAGCTACATTGCTCGTCTTTCAATCAACCTCTTAACAGATCTACAGTACGCTACGGTACTTTAGCTACTAACGTCGGCTAATGGGCTGGCTGCACTAGTCGCACAATCGCATCATTCTACTGGGCCAAAGAATAAATAAGTTAACAATTGACCAAAAACAGCTAAATAGTTACTTGTTAATTTACGAGCTATAGCCTACAAGTTGCGATTAAATAAAACAGACTGTAATTATAAAACCTAGTATTTTCTTTCGATTCGTAGGTTTCATGTTTTTTCCCCACCCAAAGCTACTCATTACTTCTGAGCTAGGCAGTAACATGCAAAGAACTCTTAACAGCCAGCAAGGGGCGCTGTTGCACAAACATTGTCTATAAAGCAAGCCAGACTTCCTGCAATGTAATTCAATCAGATGGAATTAAAGCTACTGCTTCTAGTTTTACAAGCACATCGTGGTCCACTGTGGCCTACTCATTATTAACTCAGAACCAACTGGAGCTCACGGTTCAGCTGACACCAAACAACTGCAGAATTGCAAACACAGTAAACTGGGTGAAATTAAATTGTATTTAGTCACTATATGGCGGAAGAGGCTGCGACCTGTGTGTGCATGCACCTACTTGCACGCACACCTGGCTGTGAAAGCTGTCATCTTTATTTCTCTTCAATATATATACCCCATGGGCGTTCTTCAATTACTATGCCCATGGTGAGCTTACTGTTCATTATGCATATTAGGCATGCATATAATTCAGAACACACAATGACATGTAATAGCCCAATGTTAAAAAAAAAAAGATATTCCTTGTTGCATGGACTAGACTAAATGATGCATGGTAGTGTACAAAAACGCATCAAATGCAATGTTGTTGGAAGTTCTTTTTTACTAGACTATACAGTAGCTTATATAGTTTATGTAAGACCACGTCTATTTTGTCTTATACAGTTTCATAGGCTGTCCTTTTATTGCGTCTGGCATCCCTGATCGGATATGTGCGGGTTTGGCCTTCAGGTACAGTAGGCTACTGCTAGTAGGCCTACTAGCCCGCACGTTTTGTCACGTTGCAGTGAAATATTAGAATGTCAAACATCATTTTATCCTATATTCATCTTGGTAATGAGTCAATCTTTCACTTTTATTATACAGTATGACATCTGAAAATGAAGAGATGGGCACTTTCCTGATTTGCTGTCGTCTTCTACATCTGCTCAACCTAAGCCATGAACTATATACTTGTCAAAAGCTACTGTATTGATTGATGGGCCTTTCATTAACGAGAAATAGCTTTGTCAACATTTCAATGCATTCAATTTTTCAAAACAGTGAGGAGAAGGACAACACAAGGCACATTCAAGAAAAGCAGGAGCTGTTAACATTGGCAGTAGGATTTATAGGCCTATGCAGTCTAGACCCACACGGATAATAACGACTTAACAGAGGCTTAATTAACATATGTCTAAATGATATGAAACCCTTATATTCAACCCAAACAGACTATTAACCAGAAACGAGCCAACCTCTTCCCCCATTTGACCTGAAGAAAATAAGCTTCAGCACCAATGTCTTTTTTTCGAACATGTCACTTTTAGTCTGGTTCAATACCAGACGCTTGCTGCCGCAGACATGCATGGTACCAACTGTCATCATCGACACAACGGCTCATCCATACGTTACGTTTATTTGTGATTTACATTGCCTGATGATCACGAGTCATGACCGATGCTATGGTGATAGCCATCACACTGAGAATGTATCATGTCTTTGAGTAAGGTGGGCTATAGTGCAGGAGCAAAATTCTAACTTTTTTGTACCAATATGAAGTCAACTGAAGATTAACTGTATCCCTCAAGATACGCACGCACACACGGCAAGAGACGGGCAAATATTACGAAACACTAGAGGGCACTGCAAGTTCCTTAGATGTTTATTGACTTTGCTGTCCATGGTGCGGTACAATTTAAAATGAGATAGCTATAGGCATTTAGCCTAATATTGCATTCAGTTTAATCTAACCAGTCTATTTGATTTATCCTTCTTGGTAGCTCAAAATCGGTCTTTTTTTCCACCAGATGTTTTGGTGATATTTTTAGGCCCTGCTATTGTGACGTCAGTCGAGTGTCTCGCTGTCTTGTTCGGGATCACACTTGTCCGGTAGCGTCTTACTATACGCCCCCTTGATTATTGGGTTGGGATATTAAATGTTAGTAATGCCTTGTGACACCCGTTACTAGTCTCTCCCTCTCACTCTCTCTCTCTCTCTCACTCTCTCCCACTCTCTCTCTCTCTCTCCCTCTCTCTCTCTCTCTCTCTCTCTCTCTCTCTCTCTCTCTCTCTTTCTATATATATATATATAGGTAAAGTTGTTCGATATTCCGAGTAGCCTATAGCATATTAGTGAAGGCGCATACTTTTTTTTTGCATAATGTGACATCTGTTTGCCCCGAAAATTTTACTGGCCGTGATAAATCTTTGATATAGGCCTATATTGACAAATGTATGTATAGGCGTACCCCAAAATAATATTATTAGTAGGCAGATACGTGCAGCATATGAGTGTATGCGCCCGCAGCCGTGCCCTTTGATTGCACAAAGATGTGCCTATAGTTGTTCGACCTAAATGTAGGCTACAGTAGGTCTTCAGCTGCCTATCTGTGTAAAGCTGTAGGCCGATATTAGCCTTTATTTTTGAAGTGAGTCACAGCTTGCCGCGGGTCAGTGTGACTTAGAGGTCAGTCTGAATAAGATAACGCACAGTCCGATGGCACGGCCACAAGTCCTTCAGTCAACCCATATACGAACATTGTGTTGTAGCAATGTGTTGATCTACTCTGCTCAGCATGCGTAAAATGTCATGAACCTACCTCATTAATTATTCACACTTCTCACATCTGTACGAATGCAATAATGCAATTCACTGTTTTTTTTTTGTTTTTTTTTAGACGTAGATGGGACAAATACATAAAGATAACAGGGGATGATGGTGTGTATGAGATTCACTTGACTGGGTTGGTGCGGAGGGAAATAGAGAGAGAGGTCGGCTCTGTAGCCTATAACTCAAGTATCATAGCTAAGGATCGCGCACCACAGGAGGACGACACGACATGTCTCAGAATTCAGGTATACATCTTAAGTTACATCTTGTAGGGTTTTTTTAAGCAAAGGAAAGCAATATGAATTAATATTTTATAGAACCGCATAACAAGCTCTCGAGCATGCATGTCTAATCACGTTGTATATATATCGCTATGTCGATGCACCGTTTTATCGATATACAGTATTATTTTTAAATCTAGTTCAAATGATCACACCTTGATTATGCAAGGAAAAATGCACGCTGTTCAAAAAACAAAAATCTTTGTTTTTTGCAACCCTTCTGGATTTTTATTCAAACGATCCCTGTCGGTATAGCTGGATATTATCCGGTCTATCAAACATTAGGCATGCTTTGCAAAGAAAACACAATTCGTCCAGTCCACCTGTGAATCTGAAATGATTGTCGAGCGAGGCATACTGTCCGGGAGGCGTGCTCGGAACATTAGAGAGAGCACTGTCCTCGGTGCTGAAATGTGTTTGTCTGGTTTTCTCAATGGACTCACTAGTGGTACATGCTTTACTGGGACACAGTGTTTAAATGCACTTTATGCCGTTACTCGCTTTATGCCGGTCAGTTACCAATCCATTCTGGACATCCCAAAACACACATCGATGCAGCTATGTCCAAATCTACACAATACACGTGTTTAAATCCCAGCGTAGATGACAAATGAATACGTTGAATGAATGACGTGAGACACTTGGGTTGTAGGCTACGTGCGTGCACGTCTCACATCCTCACATTTCTCTACAGGTGTGCTCGGATGCGCTCCAGGCATCGCCCGCACAGATCATGGTCACTGGGGTTAACGTGGACGTACTGACTGACGGTCGACGTCTTTGCTCAGCTGCCACGAGCAGATAGTATGCCCGCACAGCTGGCACGGTTTACGCGATGTGGCACATGGCACGCGTAAGGATGACTACCTTCCCCGTGCTCCTGTTTCTACCCATGTTCCTCTTCCACGCGCTCGTGCTCTCCCACAGCAGCAACATCTACGAGCGATCGGTGGTCCCACGCGCCGCTCCACGGTCCGTGGCCCGGATGGACGGAGACGTGATCATCGGCGCGCTTTTCTCCGTGCACCACCAGCCTTCCGCCGAGAAAGTGGCCGAGCGTAAGTGCGGGGAAGTCCGAGAGCAGTATGGCATCCAGAGGGTGGAGGCCATGTTCCACACCTTGGACCGGATCAACGCAGATCCAAATTTGCTTCCCAATATCAGCTTGGGCTGCGAGATCCGGGACTCTTGCTGGCACTCCTCTGTGGCCCTGGAGCAAAGCATCGAGTTCATCCGGGATTCCCTGATCTCTATCCGGGACGATAAAGATGGATCCAAGTGGTGCATTGACGGCACACCGCCCAACCAGCCCCCGCCTACTAAGAAACCCATCGCCGGCGTGATCGGACCTGGGTCTAGTTCCGTGGCGATACAGGTGCAGAACCTCCTCCAGCTGTTTAACATCCCGCAGATCGCCTACTCAGCCACCAGCATCGACCTGAGCGACAAGACTTTGTTTAAGTACTTCTTGAGAGTTGTGCCCTCAGACACGCTCCAGGCCCGGGCAATGCTGGACATTGTCAAACGTTATAACTGGACATATGTGTCGGCAGTCCACACCGAAGGTGAGCCATTGTCAATGCAGTAACACCTGGTCTTCAAGAATTAATTGAGTGAAATTAAGTAAGATTGATGAAGGGTTTCTGATATGGTTGACAAAGAATACAGTTTAAAGTTAATTTCAATTTGACATCATCCTTAAGGGTATATATTACTGAGAATAGCCAAGTGCGTTTGTAAAATACAATATTCATGGTGATGGCTGATTCATTGTCCCAGACTACAATACAGACATATGAAACGCATGCTTTTCAGGTTTCACATTATATAATTGTTTAAATGTATTTAGTCAAGATTGGATAGAGCAGTAGTGATAATTTTTGCTTTGGGCTCATTCACAGTTAACGCACACAAACACTCTATTCGAAAAACATTCTAATGCCTGCCAAATTCTAGTCCACTGCCAAGAGGACAAACTATTTGGGTAATGTAGTTCATTAAGACATAGCTAGGGGGCACCATGTATCTGACCTTCAAAGGAGCCAAAGAGCTTTGCATTTTAAAAATGTCTTATATGAAATATCGACTGGTTGTTGGATTCATAGGACTCATTTTGATGAATGACACGGGTCAAATACTGGACACAGTAAATTAGGGTAAAAGACACACTTTATTGTTTTGTTGATGTAACTTCGTAATTTTTAAGGATTATTCAATAAATTAATGACCACAAAGATCAGCCGTTATGTCTTGACACTAGCTAATTCAATACTATTATTCTGGCTCTGATTCAGAACCCCCTTTGACCTTTAGAGAATATCTTTTAATTGCATGTTGGGTTAGTAGTAATGGGTCATGGGTATAATTAGCTTTACAACATTTTCTTTCCACTATTAAGAGTTAAAACTTGACAGCAACAGTTATGGCTCTTATTTTGCATGCATTTTCTTGTTTGATTATCACCAATCTATAGATATACAAAACTTAAGATGTGGCCATCATTGTCCAATCCTGTCATCTTATACCAGTACCCACCTGTCACCCAGCCTAGATGGAAGACGGTACATAATTGTATTATCATGATTCATTTTTTTCAGCAACAGAATAAAACACGCCAAGTGAAAATATAATCAAAACGCTATTGGAAAGCCAACACATGGGCCCATTGAATGTGTAAATGCATTAGCCTGGTGCCAATTTCTCCCTGTGTCCTCAATACTCAATAAAGCAAAGTACCTTCTCCGAGAATACCTTTCCCCTGTGGGGTGAACTATGGGGTGAACTATGGGTACGGTGGCCCAGAAGCATTCAAAAGAATAACCTCATACTGTATAAGGACATTACTAGATAAATTAGTTTATTTATTGATAGAAGCATGGTTGTGCTTGTGTGCATGCACACATGGAGATTTGACTGTGCACTCTGTGCACGCAGCAGGGAGCTCAGAAACACATTTCCTGTTACAACTGCCAGAGCCGTTCATTAGGATACCATGCAGATGAAAACAGCAGCCCATTTCACCTCTTGCAGCTTTGATTGCAATCAGTAAAAGCGGTCTGACATTCATTACGACAGGATCATAGCTACTCTGCGCCAGAGGCTGCTAGAACAAAGTTGTCTTATATAGCTATTCAGCAGTAGTGTTGGCAGGGTCTAGGCAGATATGGCTTAGTCTACATGCTCAAGGACAAGTACTGTAGATAATGCTTTAACATTTAGCATTATGGTGCATAGTAATTGTACTGAAGGTCTTCGTTTAGGATCGAACCCGAGTCCTTTCTGTTGAATTTTGTTTCCACATTGTTGTAGGCACAGTGTTGTAGATGTTCACTGACTGACAGAAATAAAATACAATTAAATTAAACAATTAGAATGACAAGGACACTCAAGATAAACATGTTGTTGTTTTGGTTTTAAACTCTGGTTTTAAAAGAGTGTATGCTTGTCCCAATGGCGGGCAATTCTCTCCTCTCATTTACAGCTCATACGCAGAACACTGTGTTTCAAACATAAACCGTGAGCTGGGTTCTGCAGGCGCTACTACATTAGCAGTAATTAAAGAATGCAATTTGCTTGATTATCATTGCTATCTTCTTAGTCAGATAAGACAGCTAATGCTTCTCGGGCATGGAAGCGTAAAGCATAATGCTACCTTAAGCTAGTTGCTACAAACACTTTCTTCTCCACTAACCACAGGTAACTATGGGGAGAGCGGCATGGAGGCTTTCAAGGAGCTGGCCTCACTGGAGGGCCTGTGTATCGCCCACTCGGACAAGATCTATAGCAACGCAGGGGAAAAGCACTTTGACCGTCTGCTCCGGAAGCTGCGCGAGCGCTTGCCCAAAGCCCGAGTGGTGGTGTGCTTCTGCGAGGGCATGACGGTCCGAGGGCTACTTATGGCCATGAAGCGTTTGGGCGTGTCTGGGGAGTTCCTCCTAATCGGCAGGTATGTGTGACGGGGGGGCGAGGCGGGGGACCCATTATTGTTTAGTTTGTGGTGGGTCTGCAAAAGCTACAGTGGAGGCCAACCGTCCTATACGTGTCTTATTCTTTTTGGTAGCACTCATTCTTTCAGCCATTGGAGGATATGCTTTGCAGCTTCAGCTTGTTAAGTAGTAGCCTCGCGAGATCAGGATGGTCTCGCTTCAGCTTGATGTTGCCTCGAGAATCAGTCTGGAGAGATTGGACATTGTTGTGTGAAGGCCGGTAAACCTAGTGTGTGGCCAGTCAGCGTCGTACTGTCAGCTACGGGCGTGGCTTAGGTGTGACAAAGGCGACTAGAAAAAACCAACAGTGGACCCTACAGAAGTTAATGTAGATGATGCAATAAAACATCAGTTGTTATTTGAATTTATTAGAAGAGCAAAGGCTTTTCTCTGTGGAAAATATGTTTTCACACCTCTCCCGACTTTTCCCGAATAGTGTATTTAACAACAGGCTGATTCACAGGTTCATCCAATCACCTGTTAAGTATTTTTTGAAAACACCTTCCCTAGTTTTAATGGACAGCACCCCAGATGGATACAGACACAGATATCTGGCATGTCAGGTTAGTTCAGTAGCACCCGTCAAACCATCCCACATCATTGTAGGTAGACTTTTTTAATACATTGAATTTTGAACATAAATGAAAAGAAAGGCATTAATTTGACTCAAAAGCAAGATTACAGCAGTCTTAAAGGTATTAACTGGCTTAATGTAGCCGTTCAGAGTGAAAAACAATATCAGATCATTAGAAAACTGCAAACAGTGACTAATCTTTATCTAGCTTGCCATGTGTTAATGTTGGACTGTAAAACATCAGTTAAGTGATGGGTGATTTCAGGGTGCAGAGAGAGAACAGCAAGCTCTGCCTGCACATGTTACCAGGGTAACTAAGAATAATTATTGCAGACCACAAACTGCTAGCTCTGAAAAGGGAATATCTCTCCAGTGATGGAGAATATGTATTTCTGTCATAGACACAGACACAAATACATTAACAACCCTCATGTTTTGTTTTCTACATCAAGGGGAACTCATCATGGTTGGCAATGAGCCAATCATCACACAGATACAGTGCATGCAGCTACATACGTTTGCACATGCATCTCCATTTACACATGGACATTTCCAATCAGGTTTGAAATGTGAAAATCCAGAGATGCCATTTGCTCCATACACTTCATCCATCTTACTTTTACCTCTTCACTAAGCCTTTATTTATCTCTACATATCTCTTATATGTCAGAGCTGTTGGACACTGGCTCAGTATAGTTATAATTGTACTCATTTACACTTACATTTACAGCACTGTATACAAAGCTCGTTAGGAAGAGGCCGTTTGGCTCCTGAAGCTCCTGTCAGTCAGTTTACCGGAAAATAACATGTATTTTTAAATTCATGGCAAGATTATATAATACATGTACGTACTACATTTTGTGTAATTTGTTTCCATGTGAAATTTGGGCTTGAAAAAGTCTTCTGAGACTATAATGTGTAAGGGCTTTAGCGCTGTAGGAGCCATTTATGAGTTGGGTGTCTGTTTTTGTTGGGTGGCATCTGCCGGTCACCTTTGGCATTCTTGCTTGTGTGTGTTTAATGGATTCTTAACCACAAGGGGTTAAACCGGACACCTCACCTGTCCTAATTAGAGATTCAGGCAGAGACCAGGAGGTGAATGTTTGGAGACGCCAGCAGCCATACAGTTTTTCAATGTATTTGTGTTTGTTATGTAAATGATTAATTAAACAGTTTGGTCAGTTACAACAATAAGTTAAATGACAATTTAGATCTCTAAATTTTATGGAAGAATAAATAAATACTATTGAAACCACTGAGGCGTCTAGAAGTGATTTATTGGAAGGCACTTCAAGCGCTATATAAATAATCTTGACTTCTTTCATACAAAGAATTTTGCAGAAATAACAAAGAAGACAAGTTATTCGTTCTTGAACACTAAATATGGTCCTATTTTTATATTTACTTACATTTTATTTAGAAAATTATGAATAATGTTCATTAAGAGATTTAAAAAAGAGATTAAAAAAAGTCCCTGTATGAGGTAGCCCTTGAGGAT
The DNA here is from genome assembly GCA_027564755.1 of Amblyopsis hoosieri. Classification (NCBI taxonomy): domain Eukaryota; kingdom Metazoa; phylum Chordata; class Actinopteri; order Percopsiformes; family Amblyopsidae; genus Amblyopsis; species Amblyopsis hoosieri. Next base: position 10,865 of record JAODUE010010233.1, on the reverse strand, counting down.
AATGTCATGCTTAGTTTGTCACAGCTGTAGAAACATTGACAGCAGTGTTTCACTCCATTCATGAGGTACATCTTTATACCCATAATATCTTAACGAAAGCACATTTCTCACGTCACGACATCTCCACCTCTGTACTGTCATCCTTATGTTGCACAAGACGAGCATTACTACGAATCTGCAAGGTTTATAGCCTGGCTAGGCATTGTCCTCCAGAGATTTGCTGAACCCAGCTTTAATCCAGGGCCATTGTCTTATACATATATACAGTACATACATATACAGGTATATATAGGGAGTTTAACAAAGACCAAACATCATGATTAGTTCCTTCACTGCATCTGTATTAAACTTATTTTCAGTTTTTTTTCAAGCTAATGCTGGATATTTGATAGTCTTGGGAACATAATGTGAATATTTAAAATGAAATAGTTTGTAGACCTGCATATTGTCAAACCCTTTAATACATACACAATATAAAACACATATGATTCATGTTACGTGCTTGTAAATTGGTTGAATGTATTAGTTTAGTATGATAGGTTAATTGTCAGCATCCTCACCTTACCTTTCCAAATATCTCCAGTGTTGTAAACAAAATGGTTTGTTTCATGTCCCATTCAGCATGCATGTGCCGTATAGTGCATACCATGCCTCTCACTTCAGAGACAGTACTACAGCATGCACACCAAATAAATGATCCAACATATTCACGTTCCACTGTTCACATTTCCATATGTCTCCTTCTTTCTCCACAAGAGTGAGATGTTAGAGTGCATCTTATTTTAGCTTAGCAGAGGTCTCAATGGGCACGAGGAGGCAAAGCTTGGCTTCACTCCTCCTGTTTCTGGGTCACATAGTGAGAGATAGAAGGACAGACGGGGTGAGAGAGAGACACCAAGAGGCAAAGAGAGAGAGAGAGCAAGGGAAATGATAGCGTAAATGACGGCAGGGACTGGACCTGTCCAACGCAGATGCCAGACCAGACGTGTGTTTGTTTGTGTTCGCATTTCAAAGGCAACGGTGGCAGATGGATAATAGCCCATGAACACAGAGCCTGTTGTTTGTTGCATCACGTTCTAATGCTGTGACAAGCTGCTGTGTGTGTGGGGGTACTATGTGACATACTGTCTATTCCACGATACAGCACACAGACACGTAATAAGCCTCTTCCGTCCATTAGCACTACGTCACATAGGCCAAGCAACTCTGTGCTGAACGCCTGACACGTATACCCGTTTCAGTCTCAGCCTCTTTCGTCCATTAGCACTACGTCACATAGGCCAAGCAACTCTGTGCTGAATGAGGAAGTGGATTTTCATTGGTTGTTTGCAATGTCACTCAAAAAGTCTGTATCTGTAATTCCAGTGCGACAGTAGGCCTACTTTATTTACTAATTTCAGTTGTTACATTTATTTTAAGCAGTCTTACCTTACTTTCAGTACCTGAAAACAACCAGTAAATACCTCTACTGTCAAGTAGGCGGGTCTTGACGCAGTATAAGCCAGTGCTGTGTCCCAGACTTAACATTATACTTCAGATAAGTAAAACCTGGCTCTGCGAGACTATAGTATGGTAGGCTATAGCATGGTAGGCCTAGTCTACTGATTGACCAGAGGGGATAAAGCAGTGTTACGACAGTTCCCTCATATAAATATTACGTTGCAGTGGGGCATGTGTACATGTGCGTACTTGCAGTAATGAGCTTCTTTGTCCAATTCTGACCTTCTGGTTATATCCAAACAATAGGCTACTGCATTGAGACTAGAGACTCGAAAATGCTAATTGTGTCCAAATACAGAACCTCATACTAAATGTATAGATGTAACTATTATAGAGTCGTGAGTTTTAGAACTTTAGTTTTTGAAGCTCAGCTCTGGTCTAAGCTGCTCTTCAGACAAGAGCCAGGTGTTAAAACCCCGGTAGCCCTAACCCACAGACCGAGCTCTGCATGGCTCCAACACGCTCCACACTCTGCTCACAAGGACTCTTGTCTCTATCTGTCTGGGATGTGACTCATTCTCTTGCCAACTGTCTGCCAACATTGCACCACACACACACACACACACACACACACACACACACACACACAACTGTCTCCAAAACACTGCACCACACCCAGTGTGTCTGTGTGTGTGTGTGTGTGTGTGTGTGTGTGCGTGCGTGCGCATGCTTGCAAACTTAAAGACATATCTGATGAAACAGGAGACGTGCCTGCTATTCCTCTAGCTAATATTAGACAAATGCAAACTTATGATATGCATGCTAATTTACTATACTGATATCCTGCTAAATGGTTCTACATGGAAAAAAGAAGCCATAGAAAGCTACTGTTTTCATAATGTGTCCTTGGAGTCTTCTATTAACTTGTGCATTAGAGGCAGTGCTGATTAATTATCTGCATTTGGTTACTAGTGAAAATGCCCTGTATGGTTACTGCATTTACGGATAAAGTCCTAAATCACATTGCAGTAAAGTGGCACAGAGAACCAGAAATGATTCTCCCAACTGTCGATGTTTAGAACACAACTGTGCAAGTGTGGTCTTATGTAACTGTCTTTCTGCATGCGAGCTATGTCAATATCGAGTATGTAGAGAGAACTGGCTAAAACATATGTTTTCAAAAAGGACGTGTAACATTAGGTCATGTAAGACTAATGTAATGTAATGTAATGTACAATTAGGTTATAGTAAGGTTATGTGATGTTCACTTATGCTCTACATTAAATGACAAGTGCTATATTGTACATGTGTGTGTGTGGGTGTGTGCGTGTGTGTGTGTGTGTGTGTGTGTGTGTGTGTGTGTGTGTGTGTGTGTGTGAATCCTGCAGTAATAACAGGAAAGCAGAGTAAGACATAGTTATCATGTATGATCTGGAGGCACACTTACTAAACATACTAAACTCAGTGTTATCAATGAAAACACAATATTTGTATATGTAGTATATCTTGTTGTATAAAAGCTCATGTCATTTAGCAGAAGCTTACAGTTAAGTATCCAAAGTGATGGTTGTTGTTCATTGGTGACTGTTATCAAACTGGGCTTCACTCCTGACAGTATCAATAAATATGAAGTCTCGTCTTAAATTCATGCTATTGATTAGGCCACAAATGTTAACTGTGAATTACAAGATTTTCTATTTTCTCTGCTGCTTCAAGTGTTAGGTATATATCAACATGTTCCTCAGTTATCCCACCTACCCACCTGCTTGTCAGCTTGGTCGCCTGCAATTAACAGCATTCAGCTTCTTCCTTCCTTCGATGGCGTCTGAATGCTGTTATTACCAAAGGCAATTTGCATAAGCTGCTTCTCTATTCGTAAGGCTGAGTCCTTTTCCTGTTTTCGAGACAGTTTTGGTCTCCATTTTGATTGTATTCATTATTTCTGTGGTCAAATGGATGTGGAAGGACCCTCTACCTCTATAACACATTTGACTCGAACGTTGTTATGCGTATATTTGCCAATTTGGCTAATTTCCTAACAAGACGATAACTGGGTTTAAATAAATAAAGCATTTACAGTGTTACAGAGATAGAGTTTAGCATTGTGTAATCAACAGATATTCCCTGTCATCTCTGAGGTTTTTATCACCGCTTCATCAGAAAATTAATTACGATTTCTGCCTATTCACATTTTCCTGTGAGAAACAGGGCAGATAGCACGTTGTGAATGACAAATAACTGCTGTCTCATCTGTTACTCAAGTAGCCTGCTAAGAATTCCTTAATTAAAGATCATCTAAAGCAAATACAGAGATTTACTTGGAAATACTTTGTATATGATAGAAATCCATTCCTTTAAACGTGAAAACACTGTTAACTATTTTATTGTAGATTTATACCGTTAAAATGTATTTCAGAATTTCTCTGTACAAGATTTTTTGGGAGGGCCAGAAACATGGGACTAGATATGTAGATGGTCCGCCATCTACATATCTATGTAACACCAATTATAACAGTAATATTAACAGTATTAACAGTAATATTATTACTGTTTTGGTAAAAGTAATTAGTAGATTTTAGTAGAAAAAGTAATAACCTTACAGTTACTAGTTACTAGTAACTAGTTACTGCCCATCACTGCCAATTACCCAGATATTCATTCTAAAATATATCCCATTATCCTTTACAATACATACAACGCATACGACTACTGCCAGTTTGCTCTTCCTCTCAGAATAATCCTTCACATGTGGCTTTACATCATAGCAGGGAAGAGTTATGATCAATTTACAGAAGAACCTTTAAAGAAACATCTTTCTTTCTTTATTGAACACACGGATGGCCCGCCAACACATTTGTTATTATTAGCGTAACAGCACAGAGAGTGATAATGAAAAGAGGGAGCAGGTTATTATCTCAGCTCGTCCACATTGCTCTCCATTTGACCCTCTGTGTATTTATCAAAGCCTAAATAGTTTATTGGGATGCAGAGGGTGGTTTGTAATAAATTCATTAGGGAGCTTCTGAGTTCTTTTTGTGTTATGGCAGAATGCACACAGAATGCATTATTATTATTAACTGTAGGCATTTGTATAGTGATTTTCAATATCATACTGTACGTATTTATATACAGTTGTGTATTGCATTTAAGACATCCATACAAAAATGCAATGCTTTAGCTTTGTATTCGAATTTGCATTCAAAAATCTGTATTATGATTATATGATGACAGATTGGAGGGGAAATGTTAGCAAGTTACACACACTACAGTCACCATGGAGATTTGGTATAATGAGAGACTAGGCATAAGTGTATCAGTGGAGATCTGTCAGTCACGCAAAACAATAGGGCCTACTCAGAGAAAATGGTTTACAGCTTAAAAATGCCACACAGTAACCCAGTAACCAAGACTATAATTATAAGATAAGGAAGCAATTCTGTTTCGCAGCCATGGTGAGAATATTTATACACACATTTGCTATCATTTATGTATATTTTATGTCTTCCTCATTGTAAACATAATTTAAATGAAACATTTCATCACTATAAGAATAAGCTTTGTAGTTGCATTAGAAATAATGTTTTCTATAAACAATGATGTGAATGAAGGTGAAATTTCATATTATTTGTTGCTGAGTCAAGGGTTTAATAAAAGCTTGATTCTGCTTTAACAAAAATGTGTTACAGAGCTCCCCCACCCCCAAATGTGTATGCACAAGTGAGAAAAAAACGAATTGCTTCCTGTGTTTGGTTGGAGGCTATAACAGTTTGAAGATCACTGCTGGGGTCATAATGTATTTTCTAGTGGCACCTTGATTACATGTTTTGCTGTGCAGGGGAGATGAATAAGAGCTTCTGAATATTCATGTACCTCCAATTCTATTTGAAAAATAACACATTGTCAAGGGCATCTCCCTCTCTGTCTCTTGTTCTCTCTCTCAATTGATGCCACATTTTGGCGTGTGCTAAATGTGAATGGCAATTGAGTGATCGAAAACATCTTCCTGGCATGTAGCGCTGTTACAACAGGATGTGAATGGTGTTTACATTTAGCAATATACTGCATATGACAGAAAATAGGTGACAGTACTAAAATCCTTAAATACAAGAGAAGGTTGTAAAATAAACAAGATTGCCTTGGAACTGTGTTGTCAATCATGGATCTAGACTCAAACTGGGGCATAAAGAATAAGTATAATCTGCCTGTATGGGCATTTAATGGGTCCCCATAGCCTCCAGAGAAGCCTTGTGGCACCACAAGCTAGCAAATCACTGCTGTTACTGTGCTAAACCAACAGAGAGTACGAAATGAGAGGGAAACATACAAAGAAAAACAAACAGGAGAAGTTGGGGAAACTGCAAGTCACAGGAACGTATTTCATTTGTGCATTAATTTGGAAATAAATAAAATGTTCTGCTTCAGCAGCTTGTGCATTGAAGAATGGTGATTTATTTTTATTTAATCAATGAATGGATCTCATGAGATGTTGTGACTGTGCAGTTTATTTATTAGGATGCAGTATTTGCCAGTTGGTTCTCAAGAGATTGTGCTTTTGACATAAACATATATTTATTTTTCAGAATCAAAATATCATAATATTTTGCCAAGTATATTTGCACATACAAGGAATGTGACTTGGTGAGGTTGGTAAAAATAGAAATACAATTAATTAAACACATAAGCAATAGCAGCAATAGCAACAAAATATACAGTATGTCTAAATAAAACCAAATAAAATATACACAAAAAATGGGAGTAAACATTACAAATGTGTGTGTGTGTGTGTGTGTGTGTGTGCGTGTGTGTATGCCTGTGTAAGACATCGAGGGGTTAGGGGTGGAGATTGGAACTACCAGAATTAGAGAGAAACAAGGAAAAAAAGTATTCAGGTGGCACAAGGTTTTAGTCTTGATAACCCGTAACCTTTTGCCTGAAGGTAAACTTTGGAAGAGGTGATGACCATGGAAAGGATTAGCGATGATCTTTTCTGCTCTCTTCTTAGTCCTGGAGTGGTACAGGTCCAGGAAAGACAGCAGGTTGTAGCCTATGACCATCTCAGATGAACAAATTATCATTTGTCCTTGGCAGTGGAGGATTGATTAGGATGCACTCAATGATGGCCGTGTAAAACTGGCCAATCACTTTCTGTGGCAGGTTGAATTTCTTCAGCGGGCACAGGAAGAGCATCCTCCGCTGGTGGAGGTGACACTCCCTCCCTCCCTCCATCCCCAACCTGAGGTCCCGTGAAATTATTGTCCCTGGGAATCTGGATGACAGAGTTCTGGGGAGTCACACATGATCATGATGATGGTCTACTACCATCTCCACAGTTTTCAGTGCGTTCAGCTGCAAGTGTTCTGTCTGCACCAGGAAGCCAGCTGGTCAACTTCATTTCTGTAGGCTGACTCATTGGTGGTGGTTGTGTCATCAGTAGTTTTACATGGGTGGCTAGAGGTGCAGAGGGAGAAGAGTAGAGGAGAGAACACATACTTAGCCTTGTGGGGCTCCAGTTCTGATGGTTTACCTCTCTGAGACAAGTTTGCCCAGCTGCATATACTGCTTCCTGTCTGGCAGGAAGTCAGTGATCCACCTGCTGGGCTCAGGCACGTTCAGTTGGGATAGCTGAGGTTGAGTTATGTAGTATGCAAATGTTATTTATATATTTATTTGTTTATTATCTTGGCCAGATTAAATTGTATGTTCTTCATGTCCATGTCAAGTCATAAACCTGCAAGTCAATTGACTATTATGACTGCAACTGTACTGCAACTGTGGAATCTACATGTATGCCACTACTGTCAAAAAAAGGTTACAGTGAAAAGTGTGAAAAGGAGGAAGGAACCCAAGGAAAATTGCAGAGGGGAAATTGTGTGTGTGTGTGTGCATGTGTGTGTGATGTGTTTTGATGTTATGTATGCAGGGATTTATGATAATGAGGCGATTGACACTACAGTGTTCCCTGGATGACAGGGAGATTAAAATATTTCACTAGAACTATTTGCACTTTAAGATTGAATAATTAGGAAGCTCTCCTATTCCACTCATTTTAAAGAAACTCATTTTAAAAGCCCATTCCTTCTCTAGGGAAAACATTGCATGTGATTAAGCCGCTGCCTTCCCAATTAATTCAAAGGTTCATAAATATACAAATCTGCCATCAAATTGGAACTAGTTCAGCCAGGAGAGACACACTGAGAACTTTTCTACAATATACATTATCCAGATGTTGCTCCCATCCTTTTTCTTTCTATTTCATATTATGTTTCATTGAGATCAAATATATTTTCTAAAAAAGACCTGGCTAAAATTGCAGTATAAAAAGTTTACAATTTACAACATAACGGCACAGCATCTTCAACAGTTTTCTTTAAACATCAGATGCACACAGCCCTGTTTTTGTGCTTCACCCAAGAACTAAACATGCATGGGATTCTCAAAATGTGTGACATAATAAACATATACAGTATAATAACTATTACCTTTCCCTACAACTACTATTTTTGATTTCACCTATTTCCATATACCTTAAGATGGGTGTTAATTAGTCTTAGAGCCAACATGATTCTCTACCATGAGAAGCCTTCAACTTGCTAACAGAAATGTAATGATTCTCAGATATTTTGTTGAATAACTATTGGCCTTGAGGTGGCTGGCTGCCTCAATTGTGCCTCAGAACAATTTCATATTTATGTATTCACAACTTGCATTGAAACCTTGACTCACACTACACTAGAGATAATAACTCCAAATAATGTATGTATTTAAAATTACTAAATGGTTGTGTAAACACAAGTATGTCTATCAAAAGACTAATCCTTTAGTGATTGAACAAACTGATTATTCAAACTACTACACATCTGCAATGCATTTTGTAAAGTAAATGCTAAAATAATTTAATGTCAAAGAAGTCCTAAAGAAGACTTACTGGCAATTTATCTGACCCGGGTCTTACAGCCATTGGCATTTCAACATCACCATGCCCCAGTGGTACATTGGAGGTGACATGAAATCAGGTTTGTCCCAATGCACTTTCCTTTCGTCAATGTGAGAGATTTTATGAGATGTCTGCTTGCCTGCAACACAGCCCTGGACTCTTGAAACAGGGGACACAACAATCTCCGCCGTATGAAACAGCGTGTCTACTTCTGCAATGTCTTGTGCATTATGCACACAGGCAGCGGTGAATAGCATTCCCCTCCCGCCTCTTTATCTTGGTCTGATAGCTGTCCTTCTGTCTCGTGGCCTCTGTTTTCACTGTTCTTCTGGGACAAATACAGTATGGCTAGCCTGCTGCTGCTGCTGCTGTGAGTTATAGCGCAGGCAGGCAGTTTCTTGGCGTGAGTGTTGTAGACATGCTGTTGTCATGCATGAACACGCATAGACGTGTGGAGAGCGTGTCTGCCTGTGTCTCACTTGATCATCATCTTTATTTTACATGCACACATGGCGAGAGCGAGAGAGAGAGAAAGAGAGAGAGAGAGAGAGAGAGAGAGAGAGAGGGGTGAGAGAGAGACTTCCTCATTTTAATAATGTATTCAGGCAAAATATACAAAGATGGCATCTTTACATATAACACTAACCCTTTCAACCCCACCATAAAAATGTTTAATGAAATTAAAACAAAATATTTCTAAAAAGAGAAAGACACTGGCTGCATTCATTTGATGTAGGAAATGTGACCAGCAATCATGTGTTCATGTGTTTCTCTGCATAACTCACTTAGAGAAGGAAAACGACGACTCAGTAGATATTAAATGCCTAAACCCAGCTAACTTTACAGGAGGCAATAGTCTATACATTAGATTATAGTAGGTTAAGGCAAACTATACGGCATTCTCACCTCTGAATCAACAGGCAAGACGTAACAACAATTAACATGAAATGGTTTGAATATGAGACATTTTGTTAAGGCCATGTGTAAAAACATTTCTACCCTGTAAACATGAATGGGGTGGGATGGTGGATAACACGCACACACAGACACACATGCACAAGTAATTGGTTCTATGGTGCAAAATTGGCAGGTGTCAAAGGTGCAGGTACTTCTATAGGCTATATGAAGCCTGCATTAGCGACAGACAGACAGAGCCCATATGGACTCAAACTACAGCACAGCTGAAAGATCTGTTTTTCAGATCCCCATATTTCCTGCGCTGGTCTTTTCCATTTGTCTTTGGACCCACTGCCTAGCTGCATTTTGAAATGAGCTCGTTAAAGTGGACATTCTCACACAAGTACTGTAAACAACAAAGTCAATGGTATTTTGGAAAGCCTATTGGCTGGCTGTGATTTTCATTCCCTTAAATTGGGGATTGTTACAGCGGACAGAGGAGCTGTGACCTGTGTTGTCATGCTGATTTAATGTGGAGAATGTGGAAAAATGCCATCACTTGCTGATTTGGCAAGCACAAGCATTTCCTGAGTGGAATCTGTTTGAATGTAAAACAGTTGCGCTGTTGTGGCTGCGATGTGCTTTTTCTAAAAACAAGCATTTTTCTTTGGTTTCAAATTAGTGCTTGATGCCGTTTGCCCACATCTGATTAAATATGACATACAAAAATAAGACATGATTCATCCCAGAAGGATCCCTCGTACAGTGTTTCACCCTTTTGCTTTGAATTGAATGGCCTGGTTTCCACATCCTCCGAATGGCACATTTTTTGGACAATTACTTGAATAAGTAGGCACGGTTATCATTTCATGGGTCAGTGGATACAGGCTAGTCTTTGCCTTCCTTATTTCTTTCCTTATTTAATTCCATTGCAGTTGCATATATTCCATTTTTATTAATTATGCTGTACTAAAACTTCACTGTAAATATTGCTGCCTGTGATTGCTAAGGCAACCACATTTCCCCATGTAACCACATGTAATCACAAGTTGTTGTCGTTGCAATGGCTGTCTTGGAACAAGAAGGCTAATCTCTAAAACCTAGAGTTTCTGGTTGTATTTTCCCTTCCAGCGACGGGTGGGCGGACCGCGATGAGGTGGTGGAGGGCTATGAGCAGCAGGCCGAGGGGGGCATCACCATGAAGCTGCAGTCCGAGGAGGTCCAGTCCTTTGACGACTACTTCCTGAAACTGCGCCTAGACACCAACACCAGGAACCCCTGGTTCCCAGAGTTCTGGCAGTACCGCTTTCAGTGCCGGCTGGCTGGCTACCCCCAGATGAACAAGAACTACAAGAAAGTGTGTTCTGGTGAGGATGGTTTTGTACAATGTAGTGTTTTTTTAATGGGGAGATGTCTAAATTTCATTTAAATTAATACATTGCATTTTAATGTTATGTAATATTGTTACTTTTGAGACACACATTACACGTGTAATGAAAGAAACAAAATATATTTTTATATAATACATTATATAATTCATTTTACATCATATTTATTAGATATTTGAGAGCATAACACATCTCATGACTGATAT
>JAODUE010010204.1:0-27847 GCA_027564755.1 Amblyopsis hoosieri | reverse complement strand
CCCCCCCCCCCCCCCCCCCCCCCCCCCCCCCCCCCCCCCCCCCCCCCCCCCCCCCCCCCCCCCCCCCCCCGACAAGATGCTGTTACTTAATACTGGTCTTGTTATTCACCCAAAACATCTAAATTAAATGACTAAAAAACTAAAATACTAAACTTGGAAAAACAAATTAAAAACAGCACGACAGCAATAGCCGTGACGTCTATGAAAACAGACTCGGTGGTGTGATGTTTGTGTTTATACCTGAGTGGAACGGCGGGATTGTCGCGCATGTCGGGAGCGTGCCTTCCTCTGTGCCTCGGCCTCCTCGTCTCGCACCGGTGTCAGATAGGACCTGCCCGGAGCGGCGAGACAGACATTATAGGAGAGACACGTAAAGTAAAATAATAATAATCTGCGTTGTAGTGGATGTATGTATGTATGCATGCATGTATCCTGTGGGGGGAAAACAGCTGTTTAAACCTTATTTTGGGGCAGTCACCAAACTGTAAGCTTTTTGTTTCCAGACTGGTCACTGTACATGCAGTTTTATTGTCCCGGTGACCACTGAAAGTGCTGTGACGGCTCTCTCCCCATTCATTCTCCGGGCAGATAACTGCATGGAGGTGTCGGCAAAATGGCTGCCGAGCAGCCAGACTTGCCTGTAACGACTTTGGAGGAGACAGCGGTGCCAGCGGGCCCATTTGTTTAAAGGTCAGCCGGCGAGCGGCTGTAAACACTCTGCCACCGTGAGCGCTGCGTAGCGCCTGCTGCCTTTACTCACTTGCGCCTCTGCTTGGCATCAGTGTCGCCTGCAGTGGTGCTGCCAGCGCTGGGGGGAGGCGCGGCGGGCTGCTCCTTGCTCTCCGTCTGCTCCTGAGCAGGTCTAAGGAGGAACAGATGAGAGGGAGAGAGCCCGAGGTGAAAAGAGGAGAAAACTGCTTTGAATGAGAACCATTTGCGACCGATTAGAAACGGTCAGCCATTCCTCACCACCCCGAGCACAGCTGATTTTACACCCATCAACAAAGGCAAAGGGCTGATTCTGTATGTTCACACTACATGCCAACACTAGCCTCGCGAGAGGATGGTCTCGCTTTAGTCTGGTGAGTTTGAAATCCTGTCGACCATGTGTTTCACCAGTTAGCGTCATACTACTCACAGCTACAGGCGGAGTTTAAGTGTTATGATGGCGAAAGGGACTCAAAAACAACAATGGCGGTTCCTAAGAGGTTAACTGTCTGCAATAGCAGCAGTTGTATTAGAATTCATAAGAGCAGACAACATCACTAAAGGGCTTTTCTATTTGGAAAATATGTTTTCACTATATTCCCCGACTGTCTTCGGCAAGAGTTGATTTAACAACAGTTGGTTGGTTGCTGGTTCACAGGTTCATCCAATCACCTGCCAAGTATTTTTTTAAAGTGCCTGTTCTTTTAAAAACTGTTTCAATGGATGGCTCCCCAGATGGTTGTGTGCAACAAACCATCTGGTGTGTCAGGTTAGCCAAAAACAGGATATATTAAAATACTTGTTTGCCATAAAACTAGCTTCCTTCCTTTAATCCGAGCAGACAGCCATGTGTACTTCCAGTACCTGCTGGCCAGTAGACTACTGAAGCGGCCGAGTCCAGCAGAGCTTGTTCCTATAGTAGCTGATGTCACCATGGGATCGTCTAGCCTCCTTCCGTAAGACGAGCTACAGAAAACACAAGTGTTATGTGAAAGACGCTGCTGTGGTTGGGTCACCACAGCAGCAACGCTATTCACTATATCTTACAACCGCGATCACTTGAATGCACCACTGCCTTTACAGGAAACAATAAAGAAAACACAACAAATAGAGGCATGTAGCTAGCCATCCCAATTCAAGTCAATTTCATTTATGTGGCCCTTTTACACATTATAGTCTCAAAGGGCTTTACAGGCCCACATTTCACATGGAAACAAACACCCCCGTAACATGCTCTTCCCCACGAGGCAAAAAAAAATGGGGCGTCAATGGGGTAACAAGAATTAGCAATTATAAATTTAATGGAGTGTAGTAAATAAGAACCACTGTATGAATAAATAAACTAAATACTAAATGGTGCAGTGGTCAGTCAAATGTCATATTGACAGATGCCACAGGTGTCCTGGTCCCAACAAAGGGTCCATTCCGGTAACAACATGGAAACCATATTCACTAGCATACAGTCTAGCTTTAGCTAGTTGTTAGCTCATGTGAAGACACTGTTGGCAACAGATTTAAACCAATCACATTGCGTGGCCAGGTGGTACAAATGACAGCCAAACACAGTGTTTTAACGTGCACGCACGCGCGCGCACACACACACACACACACACACACACACACACACACACACACACACACACACACACACAGAGGAATGTGGCACCAGGCTGCGTGACTGACCTGCGGGGCAAGGAGGGGTTGCTGCTAGAAAGATCCCCTCCTGACTGACTAGGAGGGCGCCGGGTGTAAGAGGAGCTACGGCTTAGCCAGCTGAGGGGAATACGCACATGGTGAAGGCAGGTGTGAGGCACACACACACACACACAGGCAGTGACACAGGTAAACAACAACAACTCATTTCACCAACACACGTCCACAGGCCAACCTGCTAGAGTTATCCAGGCTGCTGTCTGGTATGCTGAAGAGTCTACGTGTGGGCGTGGGAGGAACCCGGGCAAGTCTCGTCTCCTGGGAGACAGGGGAGGTGTTCACACGGATCAATGCTTATAAAATACATTTATGTGCATTTGTTTATTGTAACACGCATGTCTATGATTCCTCTGCATGTCGGTCAAGCTGGAGAAGAGCACTGCAGCTCTGAAAGCACTCAACGTAGAATAATGTGTTACTGGGTGAGGTTGACTCAATACAAAGCACTGTGTAGTGAGTCAACCACACAGCCACACACACTGGCATAGGTACCGGCAGTGCAGCTTACCTTGGCGTCAGGTTCGGTGCTGAGGCGGGGGCTAGAGGCTGAGCGCGTCATGCCCAGGACAGTCTCCGGGGGGCGGCTGGACTCCGGGCCGGATTCGGAAACCCCAGCTGAGCCCAGAGCGGATGAGCTGCCTGCCTTGCGCAGAGACGTTCTCCAGGAGCCGGGGGCGGCTTCAGGGGCTGGCGGTTTGCTGGGTTCCTGCTACGCAACCGGCCAAGTGGACAGTCAGTGCTGGGTACTAGGGAGCTATTATGACTCCTTCTATACTCTCAATCCTACATATTACCTTTTTAATCTGGTTTCCTGCTGGGTTTGTTGACATGGAGGTAGGAAGGAGAGCAGAATTGTTACGCTTGTTGTTCAAGTTGTTGATAATCTCTCGGTTTTTGGCCTTCTCTGCAATGGGACAATGTGAACAACTGCTATTAAAATGCTGTGTGTGTGTGTCACTAGTGACAGTCTACAGCGAGCTCATCACATCACTTCCTGTCCAGTGTACCTCCACCTGTCTGACAGGTGGAGGTACACTGATTACCGCCACTGCATTCAATCAACACCATCTCCTCCGGCCTCTCTCACCAGACTCTGCGTCGCTCTCCGATTCACTCTCCTCCTCCGAGCTGGAGCTGCTGGAGGCCTTGGCCTGGGTCTGCGCCTGTCCCCCAGTCGTTGCAGTCTCCTCCTCCTCTTCCTCGGCCGGGCTGCTCTTCAGGGCCAGGGGAGTGTGCTTCTCCCTCTCGTGGAGGCAGATCTTCTCTTTGCTGCTCATACGAGAGATTGAGGTCCTGCGGAGGCGGGGCCCAGTGGAACAGAACAACAGGTGGCATGCAGGAGCTGATCAGTGAGGGCAATCATTCCAGGTGCAGCCAATTAGAGCAAGCATGCGTGTGTCAACCGACCAATCAGTGATCAAAGGGTGTGCACAAATCCACATTCAAAATGTTTAGAGTCTAGTTTATTAATGTTATGTGTTTTGTCAAGAGGGCTGTTGAATAAATTTACTTAAAATTCAATGTATATAAACTGCAGGCATACACGGGAATATCATAATGTGATTTCTCCAGGTAAAAACATCTAGGTGAGAACTCATGGAGGGGTTTCACCAAAACACTTCTTCTACAATGTAAAAACAAAGATTGTTTTTTGTCATGCCCACAAAATAAGAGTGAACAGACAAGAGTTCTAGAAGAGGAAATGTGTTCAAGGAGCTCTGTTACACTCAAGTAAACTGAACGCACCCCAGATGCACTTTAATGACTTCCCTCTCACCTGGGTCGCATTTGATTCACTTGAATGTAATGAACGCAACATAACTTGAACTGAATGACACACAGGAGGTGGGGGGGAAAGCTAATTCTAGGAATGTCATTTCTTTTGACTTACTTTTGTGGGCATGAAAGCCCACAGACAACTGCTTTGTTTTTAGAAATCAGCCATGCTGACAGAGCGTTCAATCCAAAACCCACCTCATCTCCATTTTCAACTAGTTCATTGTTTGGCGTTGTACATTTTGTTACATTCAATACAAGTGAAATAGTAACCTGAAGCGCCATCTGGCAAGCTGTCCATTGAAACTATGTAGAAAAGGGAAGGCTCTTTCAAAAGACAAAGAGAAAAACGTTTTACAGGTGATTGGACGAACTTTCACCGTCACACCTAACCACACGCGTAGCTGCCAGTACGACACCGATTGGACCAAAGCGCATGGACATGAAGCTGTCCAAACTGATAGAGCTCATGAGAACAGGATGGTATCACTAGGCTAGTGAAATGGAGCTGAGACAAACAACTAGTTTAGAAGCGGGGAGAAGTTGGGTTGTGGACTGTGGACTTTCATCGTTGCCATGTCTGATGACACAGCCTTTTATTTTTGTGGTCAGCCACGCCTAGCAAACAAATACATTTGAGTTCTAGAAGATAGAAAACACAGAAAACATAACAGGGTGTCACTCAGTTCAAACTATTCTGAACTGTATGCTAATCTCGCAGCAGTGCACGGTGAAATCCTTCCTGCAGTAGCGGTGGATTAGGAGTCATATCGCTGCAAAAGGAATGCTGTCAATGTTAGCACCACGCCTGCATGCAAACCAATGGGACAATGTCTGGGATCGGGACTGACAGCAGACCAGCGCATGCCCACACACGCTGACACACACACACACACACACACACACACACACACACACACACACACACACACACACACACACAGGCACAGACCTGCGTGTGCGAACCGGTGCCACGGAGATCGGCGGGCTGGTCTCAATAACGGGTGTCTGCTTCTCTTTCTCGGTGCGTAGCTGAGGAGAGGTTTTTGGTACAAACACACACACACACACATTAGCACTGTCAACCACAGGACTACAATAGCATCTAATTTAGGGAGACAATAGAACCTGTTGCAATACAAACACACAGCGTTTTGTTTCTTCTGTAGCTCCTCTAGAGTGTCCACCAAGCTCTCGTCTGCCACGTCCAGAGGGGTTTGGCCCTGGAACGAGGACATTCACAGTCAATGTGACATGAAGCGGGGACTCGCTGATGTAGTTCTTCATTATTATGGACACAAATACGGAACATAGCTGTAGTGTGTGTGTGTCTCTCCTCCCTCACCATATTGTTGACAGCACCTGTGTGTGTGTGTGTGTGTGTGTGTGTGTGTGTGTGTGTGTGTCAGCGTGTGTGGGCATGCGCTGGTCCCATGTTGTTGACAGTCCCCCCCCCGTGTGTGTGTGTGTGTCTCCTCTCCCTCACCATGTTGTCGACAGCCCCTGTGTGTGTGTGTGTGTGTGTCTCCCTCACCACGTTGTTGACTGCCCCCATGTCACACATAGCGTCGGTCAGCAGAGTGCAGACCTCCTCTTGCCCCCAGTGTGAGGCTGCATGCAGGGCCGTCCAGCCATCGACGTCCCTGCTGTCCACATCCAGGCCACACTGCAGGAGCACCCTGGGGGACGGGGGGGGGATAGGGGGTCAGTGAGCCTCACGACACCATCAACAGTAATGTAGCACAACTTTGTTCTATGTGAAGGTACAGGGGAGTTAACGGTGTCCTGAGCAGAGAATGACATCGCCCTCCCTCTGTGTGTGTGTGTTGTAATCCCAGATCCTCTGTTCTTTGTTTTCATAGCCAGTCTGGTCGTGTGTGTGTGTGTGTGAGGACCACAGCTTGAGATGCTGTAGTGCGACACCTAGTGGCAAACTAGATCATACACTGTTCCTTTAATAAATAACAAGAGCAGATGACAACAGGCGGCGGACACCAGCGTTTGTTTCCATTATCTTAACGGATAATCCAGTTATTAGTGCGACAAAGGTCTGGCTCAAGTTCCCTTGAGCCAGCTTGATGACACAAGGCTCATTGATGAGCTCCGCTCACAATGGCAGGGAAAACACACATCATACCTTGCCAACAGAGAACCCACCGCAAATTATACATTCTTTACCCCCGCCAGGTGGGGGCGATAAGACACTAAAATAGGTTGTCCAGCGAATGGTCCTGCCAACACTCTCCTGTGTCTGTGTGTGTGTGTGTGTGTGTGGGTGGGTGGGTGGACTGACTGCTCACTTCATGACCTCGATGTAGCCCTTGGCTGCAGCCACATGGAGGGCCGTGGCCTTGGTGTTGGGGTGAGGGCTCAGACTGCCTCCCCCAGCCAGCACCGCTGAGGCGTCCCGGAGCATTACCCTTGCCTCCTCCTTACGCGCCTGGTCCACATCAATGCCTGCCACACATCGCAGACACGCACGCACACACGCATGAATGCAGAGCCTTTCAACTGCCTATCAAACATGTAAATAAACGCTTTTTACAAGAAAGGAAAACAAGATAAGGCCGTTCTCTTTGACTTGAAGTTATTTGAATGTAGGTCACACCAAATTAAGGCACATAATGGGATAGATACTTCATGCATTAAGTGTTTCATTGCAAGTATAAAGTTAACTATATTTCATTAGGTATTTTTTAAACCAATATATGGACAATAAATAACCTTCCTACTGCTGACATTTGGCCATGGTGTGTTAAAACAGAATTGGCACTCATGTTGTAATATTTACCAACTTATAACGGCTACTGAGAAAAAAAAAGACAGCATTGTTAATGTAATACTGTATCCAATAATCATAATAATGAACATCAGGGAGACCTGTTTAGCAACTGGGCGCTAACATTTCACTACCTGCCAAACAAGTATGGTGTCCATTCCTATTCACGTTATATCAACTAATTACCTTGTTCATAACGCTCACTGGATGAATTTACAATTCAATATCTGTGACGCATCAACTGTCATATGGGCACAGGCGGTACCTGCAAGAGCCAACTCTAATGTTACCTCACAGTCAGTAGCATCAGGGAGCTCACATATAATCTGTCCAAATTAGACTGTGGTAAACCGGAACCAAATAGGGACAGACACAAGAATGTTTGGCAGGAAGACAGATGTAAGCACAACGTGTGCCAAATTACTTAACAGGCTAGCATCCAGGCTAAATGGGCCTCTTTAACAATAACCCTGCGTTGAGGGTGGTGTAGCATTTAATGTACGTTCAATGAACTTATACGGCAGTGGAGTGAACGACCAGTTAAAAAACAGGGAGGAGTTGCATTGTGGGTTGGTTCACGTGGCTAGTAACAATTCTTTCTGCTTTGCTGCTGCAGTACATGTGTGAGCCAGCAGATCGGTGTGCTTCAGAGTGACATATAGATGCACAACATGAAGACTAGATACAGCCACCTGTGTATGTGCTGTAGTGCGCAAAACCTGCCCAATTGCCTGGAAAGATACAGCATGTCCAGATGTCATTGTCTAATTTTAAATTCCATGTAGTTTATTTAAATGTATGTTTACGTTTGCTGCTGGTATTTAATGGTGATGATGACTAATTGAAAGAAGCTCAAGATTGTCTACTGAACCCTTTTGTCTACTGAACGCACCAAAGGAATGTTTTCCCTGTCCATAATTATATGCAGTGGTGTTCTGTGTAAATTCACCTGACAACAGGTGTCAGATGTCCATACCCCGCTTGACTGAAATATGACCTTAACTGTACACCGTCAGTGCAAATTCACCATGTTATGCTGTAAATCGTTGGGCCGGTCTTGTATAATGTTTCTCACAAGCCTAGAAATCACAATGTGCTTGATAGGAACATGATCGAATCAACAGCAAAGCCTTTACCTTGTTTTTTCACCTCAGCCTTTAGGAGCCTCTCCATTGCATCTTCTGTGGCCACATCCAGAGGAAGCTCTCCTTCGCTGTTGACTGCTCCAACGTGAGCCCCATGCTCTAGCAAATACCTGCAACAAACACACCCAAACACTATAACTTTAAACTGAATTACTACAATAACTACAATATACTTCACAATGAATGAACTATAACAAAGACCTTATAGTGGGAAAACTGCACATTTAATTGCCATTCAATAAAAATAAAAAATAAAAAAGCATTCAATTTCAATGGATCAATGAGTCTCTGCTTTCTCTTACATACTGTTAATATTATTATTTACAGGAGGGCCTTTCTATTGGTCATGTGCATGCCTGAGCCAATCAGTGAGAGGTAAAGGGCATACACACAAGGAATAGGCAGAGCCGGAGAAAGCAGTGAAGTTGAAGCTGATAACTGTTTTTTTGTTTCTCCCCCTGAATATGTAAACCAGGAACAATGAAAACTGAAAAGAGGCTAGGGTGTGTGTGTGGATGGTGGCAGCCCTACTCTAACAGTGACTTCAGAACAGAGGCTGGTGCTGTGTGTGTGTGTGTGTGTGATGGCAGCCCTACTATAACAGTGACTTCAGAACAGAGGCTAATGCTGTGTGTGTGTGTGTGTGTGTGTGTGTGTGTGTGTGTGTGATGGCAGCCCTACTATAACAGTGACTTCAGAACAGAGGCTGGTGTTGTGTGTGTGTGTGTGTGTGTGCGTGTGCGTGTGCGTGTGCGTGTGTGTGATGGCAGCCCTACTCACTTAGCAATCTGGATGAAGCCACAGGAAGCAGCAGCATGGAGAGGAGTCCAGCCCTCGTTGTCTCCTCGGTTGACATCACTCCCACTCTCCACCAGGAACTGCACCATCTCAGCATTCTCATCAATGCAGGCCTGGCAAAAGACACACGCGCGCACACACGCACGCATGCACGCACACACATGCACACACACTGTTTAGAACAGGAGTTCTCTGGGACCCTATGAGGGGTCAAAGACGCTTTTAGGGGGAATACAAGATCATCATCGATTTATTAAATTAAGATACAGTAGGCCTATATCATATATGTTTTTCTTAAATAAATAATTAATATTTATTATATCATAATAAATATTATTGTATAGTAATAAGATGTACATCATCTACCGCATACTGTATTAGGCTATATCTTACATGTTTATGCTGTAGGCTAGGCCTAATGCTTTTCAGGGATCACAGGTTAAACATTTTGAGAACCACAGGATTATAGAACAGGTTCTTATATAGAAAACAGGAAATACAAATGCGTAAAGGAAAACTATACTTTAGCAGTTAAAATGTGCAAACTATGTAGTGCACTTCATCTTGTGGGGTTTTCTTGGGTCTGATTTCCCAAACCATGGCCTTGAATTTGGTTTGGTCTTGGTTGACATTTATAAATCCAAGTGCATTCCACTAACACACTTGATGAAACAATGACTACTCACTATACTTCTCAGATTCTCTAAGGCTGCTTATTGTCACTGACAATATTTTTAAAAAAAAATTTGCGTCAAAAGAAAAATAATGACCTAGAATCTATACATGTCCTAGGCGTTGCTGCTATGATCCCAAGACCAAAGGAATCAATAAGCTAATACTGTTTGATCTGAGAGTTGTAGGATGTATGAATCTCCATTTTGATCATGACGAGCAACATGTAAAACGTATACTAATACAATTCAATACAAAACAAAAACAATACATCATTGTTACCATTTGGTAAATTGTAATTACTAGTCAATCACACCATGTCTAATGATTAATGCTTTATATTTTTATATCATTACATTTCATGGGGTAGCCTAATATTACCTTAGCAAGAGTGGTGTTTTCCAGTGTGTGAAGTTGCAGCTGCTCAGGCAACATTCCTCAGGCAACTGTGTTTATAGTGATACACTATAGTGAAAATGTATAGGTATATTGCATGATGTGATGCCAGCTAAGTTCTGAGATGTAGTCCAATGTAGCCAAATATGTCCTATAAGTCTCATCAGAAAGCTATTAAGGACCCCAACCATCATAATACCATGATTGTGGATACCATGATTCAAATCAGGCAGTGTAGCTCATTTAAAAATGAAACGTAAACAAACCACCAAATTTATGAACCTAAATACAGGGCATGTACTTTTCTGAGCCAGAAGCTTGTGAAATCCAGAATTCATTGACAGCTGTGGGAGAGCCCTCTTAACAAGTGGGTACTCTCAGCTGAAGGAACAGAGGCATGTCTTACACTCTCTGTATCATGAGGGTGCACAGCCTGCCAGCATTCGTTCGCCAGGTCATCAAGTGACTCATTGTGGACTTCGCCTTTGACAAGAGAGACTTGTGCAGTTTGAGGAATGTTTTCCATTTCTTCATCCGAGAACCCTAATGTCCCTGCCACGGGGATTTGTCCAAGAGGGGGAGAGATGGGCGAGAGACAGCGGGGAGAGTGCACAAGAGAGACGGACGGAGAGAGAGAGAGAGAGAGAGAGAGAGTGTGTGAGTGAGGTGGAAGATAGCTTTGGAAAAGCTTTGGATGGAAAGTTTACAAAGTGTGGGCCTATATTTAATTCCTGTTACCAGGCAACCAGGGAGCAACATGGGAGAACTATGGCCAGCAGCAAAGAGACCACACTGGGTGATATGCCAGTTTGTATAGGATGATGTGATATGGACGACATGACCGAAAACATCTAATCATTTACTGATTTATTAACAATATGGACATGATTTGACAGGACTTGTATTTCTATATTGTTGTTTTAAATAAAATGGACTGTACTAGAAATTACTGTCATACTGAATAATAGAAAAATTATTATTACAATTTTGACTTTTTGCAATTCATTGTAATGTCACGTGACACGTTAATTATTCAGCCACAGTCATAGACACTATAATATTAGGAGAGGAAGAAATACTGTTATTAAAACAAATTTGAGTCATTGCAATGTAGAGTCCCACACAACCAACAGCTCAACACCAGCTTTTCCGGGGGGGGACAACGAGTTTCAGATGGTAACATTATTGAGATACTGTCACTTACAGGTGCAGTCAAACTGACAGTGAGTGTTGCAAGTAAAGCAATAGTAATGCTTTTATGATACCCAATATCATAAAAGCAGAGGAAATACTGCATCACCATGCAGCTGTATGACAGTGATATTGTCCAGACTAGCATTGCTTTGTTATGTTATGACTGAATCAGAAAGGGGGGGGGGGGGGGGGCAATGAGCAATGGATATGCTGCATTAGGCTGTAACATGGTTGAAATATGCATAGCCTATTTGGGATGTGCATTTTGTTCGTTCACGGACATCCAGCACTAATTCAAGAAATATATACAAAATTGAACATTTAATCGAAAAACTGAAAAAGTGTAATTTTCCATTCAATATGGAGGGGGGAAGGGGCGGGGCGGCGGCAGCAAAAATTGAATTATTAATTAGATTATTTTCTAAAAAGTTTGTGATGTTTTATTTCACCAGAAACTCTCCAGTAGGCTACAAGTCAGTGCTGCTGTGAAGCGTCAGACTACAAACAATACTTCTGCGTCTCAGCTGAGCAGAATAGATTCGACGCAGAACCATAAATCACCTTTAGTCTGTCGAGCTTCCCAGAAAATGGTCATACTAGTTCACACAGCCAAAGCCCAAATCGTGCATGCTATTGCTAGTTTGCTGCACATTTGATATTGTTTTACAGGCTACCCATGATGATTAGAAAGTTGTGCTTACAACAAATACCAAACGTCCGAATGTTAAACAACTAATCAACTAGCCCAAATCCAGTTACTAGACTAGTAATAGTGATTTGTGGTTTAAACTGTTATTCCAAATTTGAAGAGTCCAAGAAAGTCTACGCTGTTGCGTCGGTAATTTTGTTTTCAAACCGGATGAACTGCTACCGGTATTCCAGTGATGTTGTCACTGTTTGCAGCAAATCGAGAACTTCGCGATCAAACAGACCATAAAGTTCATACCTGATGAAGTGCTGTCAGCCCATCAATGTTAGCGTGGTTGATGTCAGCTCCCTGTCTCAGCAAGGCTGCCACCTCTTCTTGGTCTCCAGCAGAACAAGCAGCCATAAAAACTGCCCCTTGAGCGAATCTAACTTTAGCCCGCCGCGTCCCTACTCCCGTCGAAGTTTCCCGTGTGTCTGGTCCCGTCTGATCGGTTTCTGAACCCAACCATCGCTGCAGCTGGTCTTGCCGTCGCTGCTTAGCAGCTTCGGACCGGGATCGGTCGGTCGCCGCCATCTTCCCTGGTCCGGACAGATTCAGTTCATGGTACGGAGAGAAGCATAGTGGATCATTTTGGATTGCGTTTTCCACGGGCTGCGCCCCCTGGCGAGTCAAGCCACGAACTTCAGCAACGGCCATCGACTGTCACAGGCAAACATCAGGGCGAGAGATGACTTAATTCCGCTGATATAATAATATAACTCGCTGAATGCAGGATCACATGTATTAAATAGGAAACATGTTTTTTATTAATAACATTCATACACAATTACTTAGTCATGATTGTTTTATTTCAGATATTGCAATCATGTGATTGCATAATCACTTCACATTACCCTAGGGAAGCCACAACACCACACAGTTTATTGATTTCAGATCAAAAAATGTTTTCACAATGAAATAATCAAAAAAAAAAAATATCCTCACAATCTGTAAAATGTGTTGCTGTAAATATAGGGTAGTAATATACTTGTGCATTAATCAAATATACTGTAGTCTAGCATAATGGCATAATGTAAGATAACTTTTATATAATCACACATTTTTGCTTCAAGATTTGGAGCAGAACAACAAATTACAATTCCATGTATTGTAGCGATCAAATACTGACTTCAAACCATGACAAGCTTTTCCACATTTAAATAAAACAAAAACCATAACGACAGATAGCACATCATGAGTACTGTAAATAGATAGACCAAAGTAGTCGACAAATAAGAGCCATGTGAATATTGCACTTGCAGAAAATAAATTGCGTTCCACTGTACATAATTTCTCTATGCGCATGCGCACACAGCAGCTGGATGTGGCACCAGCGCAGCACTGTGCACAGCTACAGGTCTGACCACATTCCATTCCACAAGCACACAACCACCTGCCCATGTACAACACACCACTTCAAGTGCTGTCTTGTATTACACGCAGTCATTTATGCGCACACACACACACACACACACACACACCCACACCCACACCCACACACACACAGTCGTTACATCCCATAGTCTCATGAGATCAAGATGGTCTCGCGAGCTTTATTTCGACGTGAGCAGCATTCTGGAAAGCCTCTGAATCATTTTGAATGTGTCCGAGTAGCATCTGAATTTTCCAATCAGCGTCAGGTTGATAGCTATACGGGCGTGGTTTAGGCATGCCGACAGCGAAAACGACCGAATGGTTCATTCAATTATGTGCAAAGTATTTTTTTGAAAGTACCTGCCCTTCACACAGTTTCAATGTACGACTTCCCAGTTGAACTTGTGACAACAATCCATCTGGCATTTCAGGTTATACATCCCATGGATGAACACCAAACATTTATACTGCTTGTAAGGATATGCTTGCTCCTCATCGGATCTGGACTGTAGTTCATAACAACCATCGTTATATTATTAAAGATAACGTGAAAAACAAACACACCGCAACTGTGCAAATGGTAATCTGCTACCATTTCCATTCCGTCGCGACTTTGTCAAAGCCATTGATGCCGTGTTGAAAAAGGCTTTCCGGTCTGGCTTTGTGACATACGATGTGCCGTGTCTCTTTACATTCTGCTCATGGAGTCACGGGACACAGCAGCAGCTGGAGTGTCGGGGAGGACGGCTGGCACGCTCGTGCCCTCCAGGGAGAGGAGGGTGGTGGAGGTCTGGGTCGGGGATAGCGTGAGCCCGCCGGTGAAGGAGCTCTGCATTGTCATGTTAAGACACAAGGCTCCGGGCATAAGCTGCCTGTGGTACTGGTCCAAACGCATGACCACCTCCGTGACAGAGGAGCTTCTCTTGTTCAACCAGGTGGGTATGAGGCTACTGGAGTAGAGGGCTTCGTAGTGCTGGAGCTCCAGTTGGCAGGAAAACCTATTTAAGTAAAAGTTAGATTAACAACATGCTCTTTTCACATTTTCCTGCAGAGTATATAAGCAATATTTTCACTGCCACACAGAATTCCCAGCACACAGTAAAAATATTTAATTATAATTTAATTGTAATAATATTAAAATAATGTCTGAACATTTATTTGAGACTGGTTGTCTCCTGGATTCTGTGGATCTGAAAACACTTAAACCAATGCAATGCAATTACTATAACAACCTATATCAGACTTGGGGATGGTTGGATTAATGTGAAAATCATATTTATCTATCTAAATATCCCTGGTAGGTGGAAAATAAAGACACAAGTTTATATATCTTGAACATCCCATGAAAGGTTTAGGCCATTATTGTATTACCGATTTGTGAATGTGTGTGTAGACTCTGTAGAAGGTGTGTTAGTGCCAAATTGACAGTATCTACAGTATTAGAGAGGGTTGATGAAATGGCCATATCTGGCTACTAGTACTAGCAACTCTGCTGCTAGAGCAGACCTGGGGAAAGTCAGGCCCAGGGGCCGGATTTGAGACATTCTACCCGACCCGTACATCAAACATTTTAAAAATAATACAACATAAAATGACTTGACGAGCTCTGCAGAATGTTACTTGATTTACTGCTGCGTAAAAATAAAACACATAGTTAAAGTGAACATTTACGTTGATTATGAAAATGGTGTTGCATAGGAATAGCCTATATATTGACAAGTCAACAAAGTTACAAAGTTTATTTTTAAATGTTTTAGCATGTTGGTTAAAAAAGTTAAGTGGGCGCAGCAAAGTTCTCGGACATTTTCAATGTGCCCCCCCCAAGTAAAAATAATTGCCCACCCCTGTGCTAGAGCTAAGTCCTGCCCCCTGGTGTGTACACCGCACATTACACGCACCTACCTATCAGAGACATGCTGGGAGATTCTTTTTGAGAGCTGACATAGCAGTTTGAGCGTTTGCTCTTGAATCCAAATGACATCTTCCTTCACATCCGGCAGCCATTCCAAAAGTCTAGAAATAGAAAGGCGTGTTTACATAAGTGATCCGTTGACATGTTCTGACTCAGAGCAGCACCTTCTTTGGTCGCTTGGTGGTCTGGACTATCATCAGCCCCCACCCAGTGTACATTCACTTCTAGTTCGTTGTTTTGCAGATTGTGTCTCAAAAAACAAACATACTTCAAAGCAGGTTGAAATGGAAAACAGGTGAAAGCAGGTTCAAATGGAAATGAAACAAAAGCTAAAAATTTGGATATTGTCCTACTAGCAAATACGATGTTCAGAAATTAATATTAATTATTTACAACGCTATACAAACCATTTTTTCCTTACCACGGTGTTTAGTTTATGTAACAAAATATTTTCCCCAGAAGAACCTTCTGGTGAATGTGACGGTATATGGAAACATACAGTGGTGTTCAAATTGTACCTACCTGACAGACAGTGACAGCACTGACTCCATGGGGAGTGTATATGGAATCATGATCGCTGAAGCCATCCTGACAGGGAGCAGGTTGCCTAGCGACTTTGCCAAACTCCTACTCTCTTTGCAAGCCTCTATTAGAGCTGTGGAAGAAGGCTAAATAAGTGAAATGGGATTCCTAGCATTAAAGGTCCTAGATTAGATTTCTTAAATATAACAGCAAACAACTAATTTTCTCTATAAAAAGACAGTGGAGTAATTGCATCCTGAGCATAGAATGACATCACGTGTGTTTTGTCATCCAAGCGCATTCGTTGATTGTGCTCATAGCCAGTCAGGCTGTGGCGCGGGTGCATGGCCCACAAAGCATTTGTTTTGGTCTGAGATGCTAGTGCCTAGTGGGACATCTAGTGTATTTGAACCCCATCTTTACAGATCTGCCGGGATCTGGATGAATCCCAGACTCTGCGTAAATAACTGAGCCTTCCTCTAGAAGTCATGGTTGCAAAAAGGTATCACAATTCTTGGGGACTTGGATCAAGATAAAACATTGACATAATCTGAGGTACTTAAACATGAATTCAGTAGTATTAAAACAGTTAAAACACCTTCTAGTACAAACGTTTGGGTCTCCATCAATAGCTCCACCTAGTGTTGACACACTAAAGGAACATTTTGCGAAGCTTCTGCCTATTCACACATGCTTTGGAGTTGCCTAGAAATTCAGGATTTTGGTCACCAATAGGTATAATTCTGGAAAATAAATTATCCGAATAGATATTTCTATGTCCAACCATCTTATTTATTTTGGGTCAACCGTCTGCATTAAGAGACTTTACTCCACCACTCTCAGAATGGGCCCAGACTGCTCTTATGTTATGTCAGAAACATCTGTTCAAAGCAGGCACCAGCACCATCTTTGTGGCACACTTGTCTCAGGCTGCAGGCTGTCCTAGAACAACTGCATCATACAAGCTGCTTGATCATGTAGAGGAGTATCACTTGAAATGGGGGCAGTACCACTTTTATATATTGAGCATTTTATGGTGTTTCCAGCTCACTTATGGCAGTAATTATTTTAATTTATTCATTCATTAATTCATGTTATGTATTTATTTATTTATTTATCTAGTCGTAGTTATAGTTTACAATATATTTTTATGTTCCATGTTAATTTGTTATTGTCAAATGTGAAAATGTGATTGGAATACTTGTGCGTTGTGAAAACGTGTTCTGTTTAATGAGAAAACAAAACAAACTTTGTTAGTCGATTTCACTGTTGATATCACTACAGTCACTACCAATATCCTATATGTTCCTGATTATCTTTAGGTCATGGGGCATTCAGGGGATATCTTGTAACAATTTAGCCTGTTTTTTTTTTTGTGGTAGTTTTAAAATATGCATAATATTAGCTACACAGCATAACAATGGTATCAACTAATAAGGTTAAAATTGACATATAACAGTTTTGCTCAAATGTAGTTGCCATAGAGTATAGCCTACATACTGCTCACGTGACAATTTGTAACTGTCCTCTGAAGTTAAACCTTTAGGCTGGGATGCCAGATTTCTCTACAGAATGAACAGGAACATGTTAAAATGTGCATAAGTGATGTACAGAATAAATATGGCCTATGTGTACATTTTACATAGTTGACTAGCCTATAAAAATAGCCATAAGCTTCACGATCAAATAGGTATATTTAACCAACCATTGTATTTATCGTTTTATTATTTATATAGTATTTACTATTTATGACAATATGAATCATATGAAAAACAATTTTTATTTTATTTTATTTATTTTAGAATTGTAGTTTGTTCGAGATGTAGGCCAAAGGTTCCGTATGTTGTGTAAATACTGCCATCATGTGGATGACTGAAAAACAATAATGAGAGAACGCTACAAAACCATGCACACATCAGGTCCCGCCTCAAATTGAAACTTTGGCGGGGTCGATACAGGAACGAACGTTTTAATTCACATAACATACCGGATGGGAGGAGTTTTTATTTCAAGCGAATCATCGGTATCGTACCAGTACTGTACACCCACCGGCGCAATATGTAATAGACATTGAACGACAAATGGTGAGGTCAGTATTTATTTTGCTTCGGTGGCATAAGGAAGTAAAATGAATAGCACACTTCAGTTTGGACGAGTTAGGCTGTCATCGATACATATATCAAGTAAAGTTAATTTGGAGTTTTATCGTCAATGTAGTTCTTGCAGAATGTGTAATACTAGGCTGAACTACCGTACCGTAGTCAGTACTTGTACGAGTACGATAACCAGCGTTTAAACAGCCACACGCAGTCAGACACAACAGTACTGCTGTAGCATGTAATTGCTTGCATGTTTAGAACTACGCTCCGACCATGTCAGAAATCCGTGGGACAATTTTTGGCTGTTTAATGAGAAAACAATAAACTACTAATCTAAGTGTGACATCTAGTGGCAGAAGGTCATATAGCATCACTTTAGTATTCGCTGTTACCTTCATGGAGTCTGGGTGGTAGGTGATCAAAGACATGGTCCTCTACAGAGGAGCTGCAGTGAACCACCACTGCGCTGCCTGCTACAGGTGGTGGTTGAGCTTCTCCTTCACAATCAACACTTAAACTGTCACCTTCGTAATCCTCTTCTGCATTATTGTCATTGTTGGCCACCACGGTTCTATAAGGGTCGTTGATGATCAGCAATCCTAAACACGAAAAGGGAATTCTTGTAAGAATTCATAGGGAATTCACTTATTGGTTAATTTAAGTATTCAAATAAATAAAATAACAAATAAGTATAAAGCAATTGATAACATTATGAGATTGTGTGAAGACATAGGGGCACCAGAGAGCTGATCACATTTTTTAATGCAGTGCATCCATTGGATGGCACAAACAGGCAACTCTAATTTCTTACAAACAGGAACCTCTAATTTCTTATTATTCTGAACAGTGTTTTTATCAAGTATCGTCCAGAAGTGTCGTTTCCTACCAGATTAACTATCAACAGATGATACAAAAGCTTTGGGTAAAGACAGCATTATCATAGATTCTTACCATTTCGCTTTAAGAAGATGAGAGCATCTTTGTATCCCTGTTTACACATGGTCTTCATGATCTGCACACAAAAGAAACAACCACACAATGTAGCCGATGCAGTCATTAATGGCTTCACCGCTGTGTGTTTGCACTGTATGCTTGAAAAGCAGTAACCCACCATTGGGTCTGGAGGGAAAAGTGCTCTGGAGACCCTGTAGAGATTAGTGAGAGTGAACTGGATGCTGGTGTTAGTGAAGCGCAGCTCGTGGATGTTGGTGGAAGTGTCTCTGGGACATATGTCACTCTCCCCGGAGAATGGCGACACGGAGATTGTATTTTTCAGCTCATACAGAGGCAGGTTGTCCGAGATGCCTCCGTCAACGTATCTCTGCATGACATAAGGACAAATACTTAAGTCAATTACTGTTTACATATTTGAGGCATTGCACACATGACCTCAAACAGCATGTGTGAAATCAGGCTAACACAGTCACGTTTAATAACTGGCAGATTTACTGAAAACACATATGGGTCACAAGCCACACACACACGCACCCGTGCATGCACACACACACCAAAGAGAAGTATAACATTGCTCAATGTTCTTGGAAATATTTGGTGCCACACATGTCAAATAGAAAAAAACAGCACATTTGGCTCCCACTATGAGAACTTCAACTAAAACTAAATCTTCTGTTGCCAAACGTGCAGTTAACAGCAAACACATTCCTAAGATAAGCAGGGTTCTACTTCCACATATTGAAGGAAAATACTGTTCAAGGTTTAGGTTTATACGTGTCCTCTGGGCAAGGAAACTGTAGACACAATTGCAAGGATATTTCTGTTAATTAAATATTTCTGTTATTCAAATTATGCATCTAACATTTTAATGTATGTATCTATCTATCTAAAACGATGGAAATGGGTTTCATGAAATTGGGAATCAGTGTGGCAGAAGCAGTCCTGTCAGGGTAAGTTGACCTTAGTCGAGGGGCATATTGAGCCTAACAATTTGACTGTTCTAGTAAACATAACATACTTAAGTACTCTAGTGTATTTTAACAGTTACTTTTAACAACATAAAGCCAAATACACAACACTCATACACCCAGTGGAATATATTACCCCTCTCCTAATAAAATACTACTAGCCTACAATAATAAAATTTAGTGATACAAAGAGCAAGCAAAACATTGGATTTAGATCATGCAAAAGTACAACATTAGATTTATATCATGATAGGAATGTGTTGTCCAACAAATAAAATATGATATAGAATTAAATATCATCACTAACCTCGCCTTGTAGCATAGGGGGAATAATGCCACAATATACAGGAACGTAAGCACTGCACACACATGCCTGTGTTGGAGACAGGTGAATTCATTACTTTATATAAAAAAAAAAACGCACACATACACAAACACACACCATCTTTTTACTTCACTTAATGGGTAAAGATTCACACAATCGTGGGGCTCACCTGCACCACCTCCTCCTTGCTGTTATAGTGGGTCACCAACACATTCTCTCCATCTGCCACGCGAGTGAGAGAAATTCCTAAGCGCCCCGTGGCCCGCTGGTGAGCATCAGAAGGCAGGGTGCGATGCATCGCATAACGCAGTACCTTCATCAAGTTGAAGGAAGGATGCATCGGTCCTAAAACCCGTTTTCTGGCCTCTTTTGCAATATCAATAAAGCTTGCACCCGTTTCTCCTGAGGATACAATTGTTCACCATGTGTGATTAGCACTCTAGAAATCAGTAAACGAGCTTTAAATTATAACAACGGTACATACCGAGACATACACCAGTGACCAAGGCAGTAGCAGTAATAGCGCCGGCAGAAGCGCCGTAAATGTGCTGAGCGTTTTCCACAAGAAAGGGAGCATGCTCCACTAAGCAACTCGCAACTCCCACGTGGTAAATGCCCAAGAAGCCACAACCTGCGAAAGATATGCTCCACGGCGAGTCTAAAGAAAACATACTGGTGACAGTTTGGCTACAAACGTCCCAGTTGCCGTGTCGCTCCTTCAGATTCTTTGAATTCCTATTCACCTACAATATTTGTTGTTGCATGTGTTTGCCCATGCAGTGGATGTCGTGTGTTTGTTTGCCCATGAAGTGGATGTCGTTGACTACAAGTAGCTACAGCTAAGCTAATGCTGTTATAAGCGTGAGGCTTCAGAAGTATGGGCTTCCGTTAGGCTATCATAACTTTAGTCATCGTATAATGAGACTAGCTCTGGGAGCAACACCCAATTTATAGCAGGCCAACATACACACCGAGTGTCCATGAGTCATAAGTGAATGTGTTGTCAACATCTCTGCCAAAGCCATGCTTATCTCGGTATTGGTCCCAAATTCGTCAGAAGCGCTGGCAGGAGGATTCCCGGGAGGCGGGAACGCAGCATTGAGCAAAATGGCCAATCGGGATGACATAGCAGAAACACCCGTCAAATCACTGAGCGTTGTCTTTCGGTGACCTCTTCCTCACCCTATTGACGACCAAATGTTTTCTCAGTGGTTCTCCCAAGAGAATAAGCACACAGGCTATAGTTTACCAGTTTCTTTAATTTTTTGTTGGCAGATTTATGCGCAAAGTATTTTGACATTAGGCTACAGTAGCCACTTCGTTTACAGTATATTTTCCATATTATAATAATCAATCAATGGGCCTACAGGATGTCCAAGTGTGCATGTTTACAAAGAACTAGGAAATGATAAAGAAAATCAATTGTCGACTGTTCGATTTCACTGTTGATATCACTACGGTCACTACCAACAACATCCTATAGGTTCCTGATTCTATTTAGGTCATGGGGCATTCAGTGGATATCTTGTTACAATTTAGCCTATGTTTTTTTTTTGTTGGTAGTTTTAAAATATTTTAAAATAGGCATAATCTTAGCTACACAGCGTCACATCATCACGACGTTATCAACTAATAAGGTTATAATTGAGATTTAACAGTCTTGCTAAAATGTAGCCATAGAGCATAGCCTACATACTGCTCACGTAACAATTTGTAACTGTCCTCTGAAGTTAACCCTTTAGGCTGGGAAGCTAGATTTCTCTACAGAGAATGACCAGGAACATGTTAAAATGTGCATAATTGATGTACAAAATAAATATGGCCTATATGTAAATTTTACATTGTTGACTAGCCTATAAAAATAGCCAAAAGCTTCATATAGTTTCGTTTAACCAACCATTGTATTTATTGTTTATATAGTATTTACTATTTGCATTACTGTTTATGACAATATGAATCACATTTTTTTTAGAATTGTAGTTTGTTCGAGATGTAGGCCAAAGGTACCGTACGATGTGTAAATACTGCCATCATGTGGATGACTGAAAAATTATAATGAGAGAACGCTACAAAACCATGCACACATCAGGTCCCGCCTCAAATTGAAACTTTGGCGGGGTCGATACGGGGACGAACGTTTTAATTCGCATAACATACCGGATGGGAGGAGGTTTTATTTCAAGCGAATCGTCGGTATCGTACCAGTACTGTACACCCACCGGCGCAATATGTAATAGACATTGAACGACAAATAGTGAGGTCAATATTTATTTTGCTTCAGCGGCATAAGGAAGTCAAATGAAAAGCACACTTCAGTTTGGACGAGTTAGGCTGTCATCGATACATAAATCAAGTAAAGTTAATTCGGAGTTTATCGTCAATGTAGTTTTTAAACTTAGTTGCAGAATGTGTAATACTAGGCTGAACTACCGTACTGTCAGTACTAGAGTACGGTAACCAGCGTTTAAACAGCCACACGCAGTCAGACATAACAGTACTGCTGTAGCATGTAATTGCTTGCATATTCTTTCGTAATACACAAGACATCATGCTTAGAACTACGCTCCGACCATGTCAGAAATCGGTGGGACCATTTTTGGCTGACGTCTAGTAGGCTAAATCTTAAATGGAGAACAGTAGAGACAGTCCTTATGGAAAGGACGAATGTCAAGCTCGCAAATGGAAGGTAATCTGGGGGATGAAGCGATGGACTTGCTAGTCATCATTCCAGGACACCATCTCTGAACGCAAGTATACGCTTTTCAATGAACACTATGGCACTGTGTGAAGGATTGCGGAACCAGGATAAAGAATCAGAAAGGGATCCTGGACATATTCAAGTTAAAACAACAAACGCCGATAGCGAAACAGTACCGGTAGCAGATTCAATCAGTGCGGCTCAGGCAGAAGAACTGGATCTTTCCTCCGTGTCCGCATCAGTTAGCCTGATGGAGACGTGGACCTCTTCCCTGTCAACCATCTCCTCCCCATCTCCCACCCGAAACACTACCGGTAGTGCAGTTTGTTGTTCATCCATGGTCTTGTCACCTCCCTTGCCCCGCACGGCAGAGCTCTCCTCTGTGCTGGCTGACACAAGGCTGACCCTAGACGTGTACCGGGGAGGCGCGGCTGCACTACCGACACTGTGGGAGTCTGTCCCGGGGAGGCTGAGAGACCTGCAGTACCTAAGATTGGGCTCCGAGGACAAGCCAGCCCTGGAAGGAGCGCTTCAGGTGCTACCCAATCTCACGCTGTTGCGTTCTCTGGCTATTCGAGGTAATAACACCTCTTGGTCCATTGTTATAATCTGTACGATGTAGAACATTGTTATTTTTCTCAACCTTGTTGAGTTGGTTCTTTGTGCTCATACAGACAATCTGGTACTTCAGTGAATTTGTTAAACGTAGACTACATTTAATAGACACTGTTATTTGTGTGTGTTTCCAGGGCACTGTTGCTATGATGAGCATGGTGCTCCCCTGCCTGGCCTCCTCACCTCTCTGCCCATCTCCATCTCCTCTCTCTCTCTCCTGGTGCACCTGGACCTCTCCTTCAACCGCCTGGCCAGCCTGCCGCCCTGCCTGTCTAGCCTACCTGCTCTGTCTTCACTGCTGCTCTGCCACAACGGGCTCACCACGCTCCCCGCCCTCCTGGGCCTCCCGGCCTCCCTCAGCTACCTCTCCCTCCTGGGGAACCGGCTGAACTCGCTGCCTGCCGGCCTGGGCCTTCTGAGGGCTCTGCGGACTCTGGACGTCTCGCACAACGTCCTGGAGACCTTGCCGGTGGAGATGGGCGCCCTGGGGAAGTTGGAGAAGCTGGAGCTGTCCCACAATAAGCTCAGACGGCTGCCGGAGAGCATGGGTAAGGGTGCCAGGAGCAGTGGGAGGTCACTTCACTAGCTAGCCATATAAATAATATACTGTACATTTCAGTATGTGCACCCTAACCTTTTATACAAAACACCTGTGCACCTAACCTTTAATACAAACACCTGTGCACCTAACCTTTTATACAAACACCCGTGCACATATCCTTTTATACTAACACCTGTGCACCTAACCTTTTATACAAGCACCTAACCTTTTATACAAACACCTATGCATCTAACCTTTTATACAAACACCTGTGCACGTATCATTTTATACATACACCTGTGCATCTAACCTTTTATACAAACACCTGTGCATCTAACCTTTAAACAAACACCTGTGCATCTAATATTTTATAATAATACTAATAATAATACTAATATTTTAAACTAAGTAACTATCATCTATGCACATAATGTGTGAGTTTAAGTAATTTACATATAAATGTTAGGTGTACAGATGTTAATCTGGTAAATATATAAATAAATGAAAACACCCGTAAATAAAATGCATGTTTAGTGTAGATCGATAATAAGGGGTTTGATTAAAATATTAGCATTTTCTTTAAGAGAAATATGGTTAAGCATGGTCTCTGCATCAATACACTGTATTGTATATTTTGTGTGAACACTGTATCAGGTCACCAATGGTACCACGAAGTGTCTGAATGCACCTGTTGTTTTACATCCCCCAGGCTCACTTGTCTCACTCAAGCATCTGGGAATCCACAGCAATGACCTCCGCCTCCTCCCACACAGTTTAATAAGCCTCCCTCTCCTGCAAATAGATGTGCGTAACAACCCCCTGGGGAGACCCCCCACCCCGCCCCCTCTTCCTCCTGTACCAGGTGAGCAAAACGAGTGCCTTCAAGTTAGAGGCGTTTGGCAGACGCTTTTTTCCAAAGCGACTTACAGTACATGTAGTACATTTGTAAATAGTTAGTCATACACCAGCAATTGTAAGCAATCAATATAAGGTCAGAATAGTTACAGCATTTTGTCATCATGTCTACTGCCATGTCAATATATAATTAAATAATCCAACAAAGTTCCTACCAGTCTGAATAATAACGTGCCTAATACTTAAAGGTATAGTCAGCTTTTGCAAGCTATTTGCAAGCTAATACACATTTTGTCAAATTCACCAAATATCTCCTTGCATTTCACTAGCTTACCTTTCTCTGTGGGTGTTGAAAAAAAAATCATGTGATACTTCTACACAGCCCTCGCGCCGTAAATTGAAACATAAACAACGTGGTTAAATCGCTCACATCAACGTTAGCTGTAGTACACTTTGCTTCAGAATTAGTTTCAATGTGTGGAGCGGCGCCGCGGAGGGATTTTGTTAGCAAGCTTTCTTGAAAATGACTAACCCTACCTTTAAGTGCTAAATACATAAGAGCAGAACAGGATTTAACATTTTTTTTAAGTAGAATAGAGAGAAAATTAACATTTGTGTCAGAAACTTGAGTTAGGAGGTGGAGAGTTCACTAGTTGAGGTATCAAGGTGCATTGTGAAGAGGTGTGTCTTGAGGAAGATGGGTAATGTTGCAGCAGTCCTGACTGTTGCAACATTACCCATATTCCGGGTACACACACGCTGTTGCTATTATTTTGTTATGCTTTGCTACTGTCCCCCTTTAGATCGCGAGGAGGCGGTGGTCCCAGAGTTGCACCTCAGCTCCAGTCAACACAGGTGGCGTTAGCACACGCTCACTTTCGTCGAGTTCAGACCACGGTCATATTAATTTCCCACTGTGTTTAATCCTCAGTTTCAACGTGTCGCCTGCTGGCTGTCATGTGTTTCTCCCTGGGGGCGCTGAGCTGCTCTTTCCACCTCGGTGCCTGGCAACAGCCACGAGACTCAGGTGGTTGGAGAGGAGCCCCAGCAAGAAACTGGTTCGCTTGGAGGAGCATGACATCCTTCTGAGCCATCCGCTGGAACTACGTCCGCACGGCATTACCTTCTTAAAGGTCACGGCACTAGCGTGTTATTGACCCCGACCTGCCTATTTGTTGTGGCTCAATGAATCACCTAGCTAAGAGGATATCACATGCACTATTCCAGAACAGCCATGGGTTGTGCAACGCTATTGCTAGCCGATTGCATGCCAGAGACACTTGAAATGGTTTTGCTATAGTACTCTGTTCCAAAGTGCTATGTAACACAGTACGCACAGTGAAGGCCACAGTTCTGAGGTGTTAGCAGTCAGTTTGTGAGCCAGCTTTGGTTTATTCATCTTTAAATGCTCCTTTCCTAAAGCAAAAGCATCTACTGTACAGTGTTATGTACAGTATTCTGCTTTGAGGTATTACCATACTTTAATGTACTTGTATTTGCCTTGATACATTATATCTAGCTTGGCTCATTCTGTTCTCGTCCACACTCTCATGGTAACCTTGTTAATTCCCTAGCCGGTGGAGGTGTGTGTGCCGTATCACCGGAGGAGAAGAAGGGAGGTGTTGGTGAGGAGGTTTGACGGTTTGTCATGGAGCACACTGTCCACCGCCCTGAGGAAGGGGAGTAAGAGCAACACCATCCACCCCGGTGGCCGTCCAGTCAGGGTACGACAAAGACAAGCCTTCCCCAGTATTGAGACCTATTTCTACCATGTTGATTTGTTCTCAGGTAGAAATTGATCATCTTAAAAAGACAGTAGTAACCTAGATGGGTTTTGGGAGTCTGTGTGGGGAGCGTGAGTGAATGAATGAATAGGCTTTTCGGTTGTTTTTAAGTGAGGCATTTCCACCCAGACCTTGTACCTAGTATTTAGTACATACATATTAGTACTGGTCAGTATGAGTGTGAATGTGTCAAATGTGATAACTGCTCAAAAGGTGAACACAGACTCCGTAGTCATTGAAGAAAGGTTGGAAGTGTAGGGGTCTTACACAGTATGCACTGTACATGATCTTAACATGTACAGTGTATGTTTCATATCATGTCTGTAGCTTGCCTGCTGCTCAGTGGACCAGTTCTCCTGGTTTGTGGCTGTGTGTCGTCCTATAACAGACAGTTGCCCTGTTACACCAGAAGGGGCGCTGTTGGTGTCCAGCTTTGACCCTGGCATTAAACTTCACTTCCCTCCAGATTCCACCGTGCAACCCCGCACTGTCACGTTACAGGTGAGAGCAGCTACGATGGAGACACACAAGCCTATGTACCGGTTCTGTTTGTCTGTGTGAATCAAAAGCTGTTTCCTCTAGGTGCTACAGGTGTCCCTGACAGAGGTGCAGGCGCTATGCGGTGACCCCCATGCCAGCGTTAGTCCTTTACTGTGTCTCACCCAGAATCCCAGCATGCATTTCCTGCAGCCTGTCAAAGTGCAGATCCCTTTGCCGTCTGGGGTCACAGGTACTGTTCATCTCTTACATCTTAAATATGAGATGGGGGGAATTAGATTAATTGTATAACAACAACCACAATCTTATGTGGATTCAGTGATTGGATATTTATAGGCTATTCTACAACTGTAAGATATGTTATTTGTCATAGAAATATGTGAATGAGAAATATGTGAATTCATATTCAAATATTATTAAAGGATAAATACAGTATATCTGTTATACTCCGACATGTATTACCGTATTTGTACATTTACAGGCTGATGCTAAAATAGGTTGCCTGCTACTAGCCACCATAGAGCAGACAATGATCTTAAATGTAAGGTAGTTTAAAATCTATTGTTAATAAGTTCCATCATGTTTTACAGTATAAGTAATTAAAGTTTCCAATTAAAATTCAAAGAGGTATATTGTCTATTGTTTAGTGATAGAAAATCGTCTCATTTGGTTAGGGCTCACAACTATGGAGGACCAGGACTCCCATAATAAAAAATAAATAAATAAATATATAAAAGTATAAATAAATAAATAAATAAAAGTATAAATAATTAAATAAATATAAAAATAATTGAAAAAATAATTAAATTTTTGTATTAAAAAAGGCTATTTCT
>JAODUE010010193.1:0-27855 GCA_027564755.1 Amblyopsis hoosieri | reverse complement strand
TGCGTGAGCGCGCTGTGGCGTGGGGGGGTGGTTGGGGGGGTGTGTGTGTGTGTGGGGGGGGGTGTGGGTGTTTGTGGGGGCCCGCGCGCGTGGGGGGGCCGGGGGGGTGTGTGTAACTCGTCTTCCGTCCAGCTGCGCTCCTTGGCTGGCCGTGAAAAGCTGCCCCTCTTCCCATGGATGCAGGAAGGCAGCGGGAGGACATTGTGGTGCTGTCAGGCTGAGAGGAGGACACCGGGACGGACGGACGGACAGACAGACAGACAGAGGTCTGACTGATCCAGGGGGGATTGTTGTCCTGGCGCTTCCCCTCTGCAGAGTAATTGCCCCTGGTGTTAATTTGTTTCGTTATTGCCAAGCTTGTTGCTGTCATTATTTCAGCAGGTGTCCGGCATGACAAACAAGTCTCATTAGGTGCTGCGTTAGGCCAATACAGTCAGATGTGCTGCAGTATGCTGTGGGTGCTGCCTTGCAGTCAGAGCACCATTCTAGTCTAGCAACTATCAAAAGCCGA
Source organism: Amblyopsis hoosieri (assembly GCA_027564755.1). NCBI lineage: Eukaryota > Metazoa > Chordata > Actinopteri > Percopsiformes > Amblyopsidae > Amblyopsis > Amblyopsis hoosieri. The sequence continues at coordinate 27,344 of JAODUE010010193.1, read as the reverse complement.
ATAGGCTTGAGACCATAGTTTGTATATACTTTGTAACAATCTACAATAAATACAGATTCATTCTTAAAATATTAAATTGCACTTGACAAGCTTGACACCTCTACTTAGATCAAGCTTTTACAACTAGAGCTGGTTAAGGGGGATTACTGTGTCAAAGAATTTGTGCTCCTTCAATCTCCGAATTAGGCGCTCAACGTGTACTCTGAGATGCGCTATAGACTGTGTCTCCCTGACCTCGGGCGCTGGCATCTGAGGTCTCCCAGCTAGGAACGCAGGCCTGTACACTTTAAAGGCCACACACCATAGTCGTCCACAAGGAAGCCTCGGTCCACCATGATGGCCATATCTGGTTTAAGCAGACCAAGTATGCATGACTCAACAAATATCTGCTTGTCACTGAGCCAGCTAAGTGGGGAGAAACAAAGGTTACAGCATCATAGGGGGCCACGCCAATCATTCCCTTCAGTGGCACTTGTAGCTTGAATACACTTCGCTCTGGAGTATAAGAGGGAGGTGTTTGACATCTGAGCTCTGTGCAGACCAGGATGATGGTAGTGTCTGGGTAATCTTTGAACTCTGCTGCCAAGTGCTCATTAATCTTGTCATGGGACATCCAAATTCCTTGTGAGCCAAGAACACAGAACAAAAAACTGCTCCAGGTCAAAATGATCCTGCTAACGGTATATTGATGGTCACCATGCCGGTCAGCCAGGTCCCTCTGATTCAGTCCAAGGGCAAGGTAGTTCAGGAAGAGGAACAGTTAATCTATTGGCTGTAAAGACTGTCTGTCAGATACATGAAATATAAAAAAATTATAATATTATATACAACAATACGTATGTTTACTTTGATATATTTATCTAATGAAATACAGTAGGTCTAACAATAACTAACTAAAACAATTTAGATACACCGTACAACGGGCTACATATATTCTAATCAGTTGACGTTTAACCGCCTACATGTTTCTGAAAGTTCGAAGTAACGTCCAATGCATGTAACGAATTGTCTCCCGTCGCTGCTAGTCGCTCGCATTGTGTCCGGGGCTTCAGGCTCTCTATTTGTCACGTCTCCAGGTAGCTCGGACCCAAACGCACGACAACATGGAGGAACACTGATTTAATACAAGCGCTACAGAAAAGGACAATGAACCGACGAGGACGCAACAAAACAGACGGACTACGATTGACTAACGCAGGGTTTGTCATTGGGTAGGGGTTAACGAGAGGCAGGTGTAACTAATGGACAATCAGCACGAGGCAGGCAAGCACAGGACGAAACAGAATACAGGGTACAGAAACAGACAGTCTGGAAAGACCCCAGACAGAAAAAACAGACTGATACTATTGTGGTCTTAAATCCATGCAGTCACAGTAGAGTTGACATGTGTTCATCTATGTAAGGTTAGGAGTCTTTTATGCTAATTCCTATGCTAATTCATTGAAATCACTCTGTGACAAAACTTTAGTTTTAACTTGATTTAGCAAGTAAGCAAATGTCAGAGAGCTCATAGGAACAGGGCACAGCTGGAGAATCAGCACTCCAGACTATCAGACGTGATTGCTTACAAATTACACATCAAGTTTGCGATAAAAACAAATTGCCACAAATGCAACTCAATCAACCTTGGAGATCCATTTCATTGTCTAATTCAGACCCATTACCATATACAGTATGCACTTCTTAACTATGATATTCATATGTCCATCTACATGTTTTTACTATATACTGTATTGACAAATGTAGTAATACATTATAGTGTATGTAAACAGAGGTAACAGAGTGTGTGTGTGTAGGGGGGGGACATGTTTTGTTCATGCGTCTACATGTTTACGTGTATTCATGGTAACCTTCTCAACATCAGAGCGGAACACAGCCCACGTATTGCCCCAACGCTGCTTCCCCTCTATACTTGCAAACCGCGAACATGACAGCAAGGAATAACAGTAATTGGTAGTCATAGAAACATAGAATTGAAACATGGAGGACAATTCCCAGGGGGTTGGGTGAAAATGGAAAGTTGCAAGGGAGAGGATAGCACCCTGTATGAAAATGGAGGAAGAATGGAGATGAAAGGGGGGGGGGGAGAGAGAGAGGGATACAAAAATATTCATATATGAAATAGTGAACTACTGTCAGAGTCAGAGTCTGCCTCAGCCTTGGAGCAAGGCTGTTGGGAAGATGGGTAGCTGGTAGAAATTAGTGGGAATGAATGAAGGAAGGAAGGAATGGAGAAGTGGATAAATTAGATATGGTTCTGCCAAGAAACTCTCCTCGGAAGTGGGGCAGAGCAATCCTGGGAAGAACGGCATTATTTCTTTCCTGTGCTCTCTCTCTCGCTCTCTCTCTAGGTTTTTTTTACATAGTCATAATGCCGTTCAGAAGACCAATCATTATGTTGCGTTTGCATGTTTAATCTGTTCTCTACACCGTATCGCAGTCCCCTTTGCCCCAGTGTGGACTTTAACATACAGTACAGCAGTCCGGGGTTCGGGAGCCAGAGGCGCAACCAAAGAGCATGAGGTGTAACAAGCACAGGTAAGCTGCTGAGAGACATACGCGCCACATATGGATGCATACAGTACAGAGGTGGACCTGTGCAAGCAACGTGTTTGTGTGATCAGAAATACGCTGGAAAGGTTGTTTCAAGGTAGAAAGGCGTGCGAATATTCATTTATTGGCGTAGGTGCTGGAGGTGTAAGGAAATATCGATGAATCAGAGTATCACGATATTGCGTTGCGCGATACGGTATTGATTCTCTAAAACACTATCAATTTTTAAAATATATACTGTGTAGACATTTTTTTTTTACTCAATTTATTTGTAAAGGTACCATGTACAAAATACATTAACCTCAAAAAAGAGAAAAATGCTTGTTACCAGATTTAGCTTTTGCAGTCCCTGAACAGGTTTACATAAATGTTTATTGTTTTGCAACGGCGGCACACATTAGCATTGCTACGACAGTTGTCCACAAATTAGTAATTGTAATATATCGCCTTGTTTACAGTATCACAATATATCAAATTGTGGCCCCTGTATCGTGATATTGTACGCATCGTATCGCCAGATTCTTGCCAATACACAGCCCTATAGATGGAGATGGTTGGATAACACCCGTGCTCCTTTTACACATATATCATTCCGGCACTGTGACTATACCTCAGCTCATATATGGAACAACAATAACTTCCTTACCTTTTACGCAAATCTATGAGGCGGGATGAAGGCACAATTTTCCCGCCTTGAAAACTCAGTGTAAAAAGAGCTTATGTTTCCCCTTACAGTGTGTCCATCTATAACACCGCTACTGTTGGTTCACTTTCCTTTTTGCATCACTTTATCCTTTATATCCCTGTTTTACATTTTTATTTATTTCATCCTATCCTCCTGGTATTCCTTCATTTCACATTCTCCGTACAACACAAATACATTCATTCAGTTGTTTGTTTACCAATATGGGCTGGAGACGTTCTCAGCTTTAGAGGCACAACAATGAAATAACCTGGATGGGATGCCATTCAATCATAGGGTCACTACTGTATAAACAAATTGCATTTCTTAACCAAAAGCAAACACATCTGCAGGAAAACACATGGAAAACTTTGTTTAAAAAATAACTTTGCCTCACCAACATAGAAGAAGAGACTGGCTTTTTTTCCATTTTCTTTTATTTATTATGATAAGTAAAGTGTAGCTATGAGCAAGCTGTGTGTTTCACAGTACAGCGTTTGCTCTGAAAAGCTTTTTCTCCAGGCTACACCGAGTTTGACTCAGCTGGGACTCAGACCCCATTTCAGCTTAGAACATGGCTATGCTGCATATCTGCTGTCAAGAACCAGTCATGAAAGTATCAGTTCCAACCAAACTGTCAGAAGAATCAAGATGTCAGGGACTCTCACTTTGAAATATTAGAAAACCATAAAACATGTGCTCCACTAATCTACAAGAAAGTCTTGACTATGTGACAGTTTTTTATTTATTATTTAATAAAATCATATAATATGGTACCCCAGGGGCTAAAAAACATAGTTATAAGGATCACTGCCAACAGTGTTGGGAAAGTTACTAGTTACTGTCATTTGAGTGTCATTTATATTACAATAATACTGTCACTGAACTGTAATTCGTTACACTACTTTTGTGTTACTTTTGATTCACTTTCACCAAAATAACAGCGGAAGTAGGGCTACGACTTGGTATTCTAACATGATAAAATTTGGTTTATACAGTAGGCCTTTATCACACGCAGTGGAGAGCAATATGCAGGGCTGGGCATTGTTAACATTTGCAGTACCTTGAATTATGTACCGGTATGGTACCATTATTCGGTAGCCTTTACTTTACTCACAGTGTGCTTTAAGTAATTTAATTGATTTAAAAAGTCTCCTCAAAAGCTGCATTGCAAACTTCCATGACAAACCACATATTTTACGAGTTCTATAACATATTAAAGCAGGGCTCGACATTAAACATAGTCATGCACTTGTCCTCTGCGACAAGTTAATTTGTCACTCCATATAATGTAGTGCTGCGGCGATTCATTGATGTAACGACGTCACTGGTTACATAAATACACTGAACAAAATTATAAACACTTTTGTTTTTGCCCTCATTCATCATGAGCTGAACTCATATAGATCTAATACTTTCTCTATGTACACAAAAGGCCTGTTTCTCTCAAATATTGTTCACAAAGCTGTCTAAATCTGTGTGAGTGAGCACTTCTCCTTTGCAGAGATAATCTATCCACCTCACAGTTGTGGCACATCAAGATGCAGATCAGACAGCATGAGTATTGCACAGGTGTGCATTAGGCTGGCCACAATAAAAGACCACTTGAAAATGTGCAGTTCCACTGTATTGGGGGTTCCGAAAACCAGTCAGTATCTGGCGTGAACACCATTTGCCTCACACAGTGCAACACATCTCCTTCGCATAGAGTTGATCAGGTTGGCTCAGGTTGGCTCTTTCAAATACTGTACCTTCTGAGTCTGCGTGGACAGACAAGAAGACAGGAATGAGGAAGTTGCAGGACTATTACTGACAGCTAGTAAACAGTGAACCAAAAATCATATCCCGATATATTTAGGTTGGATACCGATACACGATATATATTGGAATTTTCTATAAAGGGCTTAATGTTCATGCGAGGAGAAAAAAAAACAGGGAACCCAACGTAAATGTGAATTCTCTTTCTTTTTAGCGACATTAAATGTAGTTGTACATAGTTACATCCATAGCAGACGCTCTATGACACTCAACTTTGTCTAGCGATTAAAATTTTGAAACGAGAGAGGTCATCGAGAGGTCATCATTACAGCAAAAAGCAACACATCACTGTAATTGTGTTACACGTTTCTCCAAACACTGCTGCTCAATTTCCATTTCCATGGTAGGATGTCTCTCTTGACATTGTTTCTCCATCCCTTTTCACTCTCTGCCCTCATACTTTCCTGTCTTGATCTCGTCTGGAGCTCCATTGGCCTCTTCTGCCACCGCCTCTCTCTACCCACTCTAAGCAGCTTCTCCCCCCCATTGACTCACCCTTTTATTCCCTCCTCTTTTGTCTTGTATTCTCTCGCTCCCTTCTAGTGTAATGCTGTTTTCCCTCCATCCACCCACCCCCTTTCATCTCCTCTCTCGGTGTATTCCCCTCCCCTCATCTTGTCTTTTGTCAGTTCTGCCCTCTTCCCCCCTTTCCCCATCCTAAATCTCTCCTATGTTCCCAAAAGCCCCCCTCTAAAAGATTCTCTTTTCTCACTTCTTTCATCCTTAATCCCTTCTTCCTCTACGTATCTACAGTATGCATTTACCCTCGTTACCATTTTTCTTTTTCTCTCCGCAAGGTGTTTTCTCTCTTCCGTCCCCATACAGTAGGTCCTTTTTTCTTCTTTATTTCCTTGCCTATCCATTCCTTGGTCCATGCATTCTCTGTCATTAACATTCACTACTCCCCCTTCACTCCCCAAATGTCAATGTCCATTAGCCGAAGCCTTGGTAAGCGCGGTGCCCATTTACTCTTATGCATTTACTGTATGCTAATGCTAACCCCCTACCAGCCACAACTGTGCATATTTTTCAGACGGATGCTAATGTTAGAAAAACCTCCCCGGGCGAACTCACGAGCATTCATTTACACTTCATGCTAGCTAGCTGTGGGCTACTTAGCTCAGCTCACAAGCCCTTCTGCTGTTAATGTTTTGTAGCATAACAGTGTGGCATGGCTGCCTTGCTTAGGCTATCCCTTGCTTCAACTACATATTACATATCTCATCTGTAGCCATATTGTTGATATCATGGCTGCCACTTAGATGCTTCCGGGTAATTTATTTCAGTGGAACCTGTAAGCAAACAAAAAAAAAAAAAGTAAAAAAAAGTAAAATTCGTAAGTCCAAGTTTTTCCTGTGCTTCTTTTTAGATTGACAGAACGCTTATACTATAGTCAGTTTATTTGTTCTGCTTAATTGTTATCTACTGTTTGATTCTGCCTGCTTTTTTGTTAGTGCCCTGCAGGTAACATTTTGTGGTTTGTTTAGTTTAGGCTGTATTTGAAACATGAAAGTTTTATTGTGGATTTCAGACTTTAAAAAACTAAGTTTCTGAAACAATTTGGGATTTGTCATACTGTACAAATTTCCAAATGTAGCCCATTTCAAATGTAATGCTATCAATCTCTGCTGAAGTGTTATGGTCGGTAACAGGGCGGGACCCAACACAGGTACAAAGAGGGAACATGCTGAGAATAATGTCGGCACAGAGTAAAGCTTTAATCAGGCCTGGAAAATTGAACCCGACATGGACAGGGCCCGAAACTATTCTGTCTGAACCCGAACCGAACCTGCACGTGTATGGCTTTCTGAAGCCCGAACCCGATTACAACCCGTTTAACAGCTTTCCCAGGCAGTGTCCATACACTGCACATCACCGTGCGTATCAGATGGTGCAGAGCTCTAGTCTAGATAGTGCTGCTGACTTGGTACTAAATGGTATATTGATCAGCTTGCTTGATAGTGATTAAAAGAAAAGAGAAACATGCTGTTTTCGCCAGGAGCTAAGGAAGTATCACGCTAGTTTTCATAGAAATGATAAACAAAGAGATGCAGCCTAAATCTTATATTGTTAGTCAAGAACAGGAGTCATTCTAACACTTTCAACTTTATTTATTAATGAAAACAGCTTGGATCAAATGTAAGCCTTACATATAGGCAAAACATATTCACGTCCTCAGCAGCGTCCATTTTCGTGTTTAGCAACGTATCCGTGAGGGGAAAAGGTACGGCCTGCAACCTACAGGCTGCAACCGGCAACAGATTTGAATGAGCTACGACTCAAGTTGCTTAAACACGCTGCAAATTATTTTTTTTAATTAGTAAATGAATTCCGAACCCGGCCAGAACTCGACATGCCTGAAATACATGAGAAATAAAGACCGACCCGACCCCATCGCTTCCCGACGGCTTCGGGCTGAGATCTAAAGCTCTGGCTCACAGGCAAAGAAAACAAGGTCCCAAGCACAAGGACACAAGGGACTGGAAAGGTGATCTAACAATCCGGCAACAGGAACAGGAAACACAGGAAGGCAGGACCGGATTACAGAAAACATGGAACCAGTGGCACGGCTAAGGACCAATTCATATGCGTGTGTTGGAGTCCTTATACTGTATATAGTTCTGTGGTTGGAGCAGAGAGACATTAAATACATGCATAAATGAGGCCCTCAGGACCAGGATTGGGAAATGCTGCTGTATAGGCAATGCCGCTTTGATGTCTGACCTGCATTACCTACAGTACTGCTTAAAACTTATTCCATTCAGAAAAAATGGAAACAAGTGGAAATGAGTTATGTGATCTACATGAAATATTCACTCCCTGCAACATAAATGCCTGAACTAGTAAGTTACTTGAAAGTACCAAATTGTGAATTCCCAGTTTTCCATAACGTGTGGTTATATAATGTTTGTAGATGCCTGTTTCAGTTGCTGTAGGCCTTCCTTTGAACTATTTATTTGAGCTATTTATTGGCCCAGATGTTTCCTTAAGCCATGTCCCTGCTAAAAAAATCCATCATAAACCAGCATAAATTCCATGCTGGTCCACGCTGGTTCATACTGGCTAGTGCTGGGGTAGTGCTGGTCTAGCTGGTATACTATGGGATGCTGGTACACCATCAAACAGCATGGGATGCCGGGGTACCATCAAACAAATATTCCATGCTTGTTCCAGCATGAAAACATACCTCATGCTGGTGACCAGCAATGCTGGATTTTTGTAGCAGGGGTGGATAGATTTAGGCCAGTTTCCCAGATGTGGATTACATTTATAGTAGAGTAAAATACAATTTTAATCAAGAAAAATTATCTTAGTCTAGGACTAGGCTTAATCCATGTCTGTAAAACCCTTAACCTGCCTACAATGACTAATGTTAGGATTAGCAAGTTACCCTATTAGGGTTACTCTAACCTTTGTATCAATCGAATCACAGGAACCCAAGCTTTCAAAGGGTAAATGGCATGAATACACATTTAAAAGTGTAACAGCACCCCAGCTCTGAGCCGGACTCCATCCACTACAACTTTGAAAAATGCATCAATGAGCTGAGTGAGGGGAGGGCTTAGAGGGAAACCTCCATTAATAACGTTAAAGTTTTAATTTGATTTACTGTATGAGCTTACGAGTGTACCGATGAAAACCAGCCAGATCCTGGGGTGATTTTTTTTTTTTACGGATATGACGTGTAGATCAGTTTTCAACCAAGAAAATGCAGATTTTTATAAAAAAATAGATGTTTGTCAATATTAACACCAGCATTGATGTGTCTCATCACAGATCAATCCTATAACTTTGTTTACAGCTCAATAAACACATTTTAGGGCGCAGTTACACTTATCAGCCTTGCACATGGAGGTGCAAAGCTGGAACTCCGGAAGTCGTAATTCTAAGGGGTTTTAGTCTGCTATTGTAAGCAGACTAACACGCTTGTTGTGAAACACACCAAATATCTCCTCACATTCTGCTAGTTTACAGTTCTCTGTTTCTGCTGAGAAAAAATACACAATGAAAAAACTGTGAAAAAACTTAACAACCCCCCCCCCAAAAAAAATAAACAAAACGCAAACGCCGCTCATAAATTGCTTGGCTTAGCAATGTGTTTCTAATGTGTGGGGCGGAGCTTCTGGTGGAGTTTGTTTTTTAATTTGAGGTCTAAGTTAGCAAGCGTACCCGAGGTCTAACCTTGCCTTTAAGTCATTATTATACAGTAAGTGCTGTAAATGCCATTGACGGATACAGTACAGGCTCACTCACGTATACAACATCCATGCCCCCCCCCACGCACACACACACACACACACACACACACACACACACACACACACCCTGTCAACCTCCATTATCATCATAATCATTTATTAAATGTGACTTCCACCAGAATGAGTGGGAGTGTGCGTGGGAGCTCTAGGGGAGGAGGGATTACATTCTTAATTAAGAGAGAGAGAGAGAGAGAGAGAGAGGGGGGGGGGAGGAGAGAGAGAGAGAGGGAGGAGAGGGGGAGGAGCCACAGGCTTGAATCCGTTTTGAAGAACATTTATCTCAATCATGCATTCCCTCCGTGGCGCCTCACCTGCTCTGAGTGGCCTGACTGTCCATGTCCCCATAACACACATACAGTACACACACACACACACACACACACACACACACACACACATCTTGCTTCTCGTGCGAGAAGTGAAATGGCTCTTTACAATTTACAGGTCAAATAATAACATTGTATTGTACTTGATATTGTGTTAAGACTATTTTGACTCTCTCTTTCTCTCATACACACACACACACACACACACACACACAGGGAGAGGGAGCACTATTTCCACAACATACCACAGCGACAACATAGCAACATACTAGCTACTATATCCACACGTTCAAAGGCATATGCAACAAAGTGATAAATTAACAACGGAACACTCATCTCGCACCATCGTGGTGGTGCGAGCCAAGTTTATCTTATGTTTTGAATCACACTAAGCTTGGACAAGCTGGGCAACAGAAAGCCTGCTTTTCCATGTGTGGCACGATTTAAATTATTTTTCTATGTGCATGTGTTGTATTCATGTATGGGTCTTTGTTTCTTACAGTGACATTTCAAGCACTGTAACAATACATATTTTCTCTTGCTTCAGAGTCTTTTCTGAACAGATTCCCTGTATAGTATATCTATCATTCTATCTGTCTATCTATCATTCTATCTATCTATACTGTATATATTCTTTCAAATTGCGTTCGCTAATTTTTTAAAATCCATTTTAGTGAGCAATTCACCTTTGCCAAGATAATTATTTCACCTGACATCAGGAAGCTGATTAAACAACCTGATTATCACACCCTATGTGTGTCTTGGATTGGTCATAATAAAAGGCTACTCTAAAATGTGCAAATGTATGTTCTGGTGGGCATTCCTGCAGTCAGCATGCCAATTGCACGATTCCTCAAATATTGACCAATCAGAGAGGCACACCTGTGCAATAATCATGTTGTTGAATGAGCGTCTTGACGTGCCGCAGCTGTCAGATGGATTATTATTTTTGTTCTGTACACAGAACCATTTTATGCATTGTAATAGACTGAAAAAGATAAACATTTCCTAACCAGTGTACTTCAAAGGTAACGTCAGTTATTCTTACGCGTGCACGCTAAGTAACGTGCATGCTAACCATAAGCTAATGCTATTTTAATGTGCATGTGAACTGTAAGATAATACACAATTCACCAAATATCTCCTCGCGTTCCGCTAGTTTACAGTTGTTTGTGCGTGTTGAAAAAATAATCTGATACTTCTACACGGCCCTGGCTCTGTAAATAAACAAAGTGGCGAACACCGCTCAGAGCAACAAAGCTGTAGTACTACGCTTTGCTTCACAGCACCTTTTTGATGTGTGGGGCGGCACCGCGGAGGGCGCAGAGGAATATTGTTTTGATTTGAACTCAAATTAAGTAAACGTTCTCAAGAATGACTGACGCTGCCTTTTAATAATGACGAAGAGAAGTTCTCTCCTGTCTTCCACTGCCTGTTTATTGTATAATTTGACACCATGCCCTCCCTCTCTGACTAATTGGTTCGGAGAAACGCATATCGAGCTTAATGCGCAGGGAAAATATAGAGCATCTGCATAACCACTTATTTGGGGACAACCTGCGAAATTCCCTCTGTGCTTTCGTTGCTTCTATTGTGTTCTCTCTCCTGGTGCAAAAAAAAAAAAAAAGAAAAGAAAATATTTTGAAAAGGTCAGAAACCGACTCTCCTCCACTTCCTGTAGGTATTGTTTGAGAACATGCATTTTAACAACCTTCCTCTGGATTATACTCCGTCTTCCCCTTGGCCTTCCCACTGACGTACAGCTTTGCATACGCCATGCCAAAGCACCCGGCGACATGCACACACCTCCCCACCCCTCCCCAACCCAGACGCCGTGCGTGGAGGATGAAGGTCGTGAAAGGTCAGCGCGCTCTCCCACTGCTCGCAGCCAGGGGAAGGGGAGACAGCCAGTGGTAATCATTAGGGAATAGACAGGGAAATGGTGTGTGTGTGTGTGTGTGTGTGTGTGTGTGGGGGGGGGTAGATGGAGACACAGATTGGATGGGAGCAGGGGTGAAAGGATGAAAAATGGATGGAAGTACAGACAGGGAGAGAGGGAGAGAGAGAGAGAGATGTGGGGGGGGGAGGATGCAACACTATCCACTACGGATGGTTGGCATTTATCTCCCCACTAACCCCCCGGAAAATAACTCATTAATTGTGTATCTGTGTGTGTGTGTGTGTGTGTGTGACAGAAATCATAGTAGGGGCCTGTGAGAGGAATAACAGGAGGCTTGACATGAATCATAATGTCCCATCACCGTAACTATGTTAAGGCATGCCTATGGTGTATTTAGAACACTGGGGTGTTGTGGTGGTGGTGCGTGCTGTGCCCGGTGCAACCGCAGCTGATCTTCATTGTGCTGACGGCTGATTGTCTTAATAGCACTTAAACCCTGTGTAAATGGCTGCATTTATGATTAAAACCTGATACTGTATTGTAATACGCGTTTGTGAAAATAAAGTCTGCCACATAGACACTTGAGATGGCCTTATAGAGGACTTTCCAAAGGTTCTAGATAAACACATAAAAGACAAAAGTCTGACAGCCTCTCACACTGACCATACACAAGATTCTGATCAGACTCAACTTCTCACACTGACCATACACAAGATTCTGATAAGACTCTAGAAAGTCTCATAAAAGACTAGTCTGACAGCCTCTCACACTGACCATACACAAGATTCTGATCAGACTCTATAAAGACTCATAAAAGACTAGTCTGACAGCCTCTCACACTGACCATACACAAGATTCTGATAAAACTCTAGAAAGACTCATAAAAGACTAGTCTGACAGCCTCTCACATGGGGGCAGTTGGTGGCCCGCATTTGTCCTGGGGCCGCCAATTGAATAGGCCTGCTTTACACTGAGTCCAGTGGAGGTGTTTTCCCATATTAGGTCTATACTGCAGCACTTTTCAAAACAGGCCGACGCTCTGGTGTGTGCCAACCCCTCCCCTCCCCATTTGGGTTTACATTGTCCACTTCACTATTTGCATGATTCAAGACTAAAGACATGATAATATTAAACATGTTTTGATTTTGTCTGAACGTCAAGACGCGAAAAAGATTGACTCAAGACAGCTCCGATTGCCACCTTACACCAAACAATCAAGATGACGGGAGCGCGCTACAACTCCAGCGAGACTCGTGATTTTATTCCGACATTGGAAAGTCGTTAGGTTTAAGGCCGGCATTAGATACTTACAGTAGCCTACACCCAAATGGAGGCTGTATGGTATGCACGGAACCCAAAATGTGGCAGTTGGAACATAATACAAAAAGCAAAACACAAAGACAGGTTTGTGAGTTTCTTTTGATTTAGCTGAGAACTACAATGGTAGCATGACATCCGTTATTTGAAGCTACTTACTTTATTTAATTTCCGTACAATTCCAGTGCAATACTATAACACATCTCAGCATCATAGCTGTAATAACTGGCTAATATTGTTTCAAAATAGGTTTCTCCTATTCATGAGGGAAATCAGCTAGTTAAAATAGTTACTGTATGGCACCATTCTTAACATGCATGCGTTTAGCAGCTTTATCGATTGCCTTACAATTGGTGCAGTGTGACTGCACCCTAAGATGTGTTTTTTGAGCTGTAATGTAAACTACGTAATAGGACTGATCAGAGCCATGGAAATGGAGAGCAATGGTTCATGGAGAGGCATACCAGTTCCAGAAAGTGATTGGTGGGCAGTTTGAATCGATGTACTGTATACAGATGGGGTGCAGTTACACTTTAACAAACAACGACAATACAAGAGAACTCAAACAAAAACCCGCGAGGGGAAAAGGAATGAACCCAATATACTGTAAGTGCATTGATTCAGCAGAACACGGTACAGGTGCGGGGAAGGGGTAGGGTTGCCACGGTGTTCAAACCGGTGATTGATGCACCAACCTGGCAGCGTGCTGACGAGAGGAAGGCCTGATCACAACCCCAGACCCGAGTGTGACAATAACTTAGTTACAACATAACCTATTAACATACTATTCAATTACGACATCAATCAACTTTGGCCCACATTGTTAAATGTGTGTGTGTACACACACACACACACACACACACACGCACAAAATCAATTCAATAATTAATAACATTCATTTGTGCTGTGTTTGTCATGCATGAAATATCGCCACGAGAGCAGAAACTATGATAAAGGGAAAACTTGGGCACACACACACGCATGAATGCGCACGCACACACACACGCACACACGCAAACACGGTGGGTCATGTGTGGAAGGCAGACTTGATTTTCTGCTGTTGCCAGTTAAAACAAACAAGCATTACATTATTCATGTTGATTAAGGAAGCAGTTGAGTTTCTGTGTTTCTCTAACAAGCCGAGCAAGGGAACAGCAAGACAGAGGAAATGATCGGTTGGCTTCATTACCAACAGCACACTGAAACATACACAGAAAGTAACACACACACACACTATCTTCAGGTGCACACCATGTGGTAATGAGCACACACCTCTTCAATTGAGGGATTTTAACTCTAATAAAATAGTTTGCTGTCACATCTGAGTCTGTGTTCTGTGTTCTCAGTCTATTTCTCACAAACACACATGTGCATACTTTACACGTAAGACATCCATCCATCTTCATCCGCTTATCCAGAGTTGGGTCGCGGGGGCAGCAGCTCCAGCAAGGGACCCCAAACTTCCCTTTCCCGAGCAACATCATCAAGCTCTGACTGGGGTATCCCGAGACGTTCCCAGTCCAGTTTGGAGATATAATCTCTCCACCTGGTCCTGGGTCTTCCCCGAGGCCTCCTCCCAGCTGGACGTGCCTGGAACACCTCCCAAGGAAGGCGCCCAGGGGCCATCCTTACTAGATGCCCGTACCACATCAACTGGCTCCTTTCGACGCAAAGGAGGAGCAGCTCTACTCCGAGTTCCTCACGGATGGCCAAGCTTCTCACCCTATATCTAAGGTAGACGCCAGCCACCCTCCTAAGAAAACCCATTTCGGCCGCTTGTACCCGTGATCTTATTTTTTCGGTCATGACCCATCCTTCACGACCATAAGTGAGAAGATCGAGAGCTTTCTTCTTCTTTCTTCAGCTCTCTTTTAGTCACAACAGCACAAGTGATTGTAATACCGCTCCCGCTGCTCCGATTCTCCGGTCAATCTCTCGCTCCATAGTCCCCTCACTTGCGAACAAGACCCCAAGGTACTTAAACTCCTTCACTTGGGGTAAGGACTCATTCCCTACCCGGAGTAGGCAATCCATCGGTTTCCAGCTGAGAACCATGGCCTCTGATTTAGCGGTGCTAATCTTCATCCCAGCTGGTTCACACTCGGCTGCGAACCGATCCAGTGAGGACTGGAGGTCACAGGCCGATGATGCCATAAGGACCACATCATCTGCAAAAAGCAACGATGAGATCCCCAGGCCATCAAACTGCAACCCCTCTCCACCACGACTACGCCTCAATATCCTGTCCATTAATATCACAAACAGGATTGGTGACAAAGCGCAGCCCTGGTGGAGACCAACTCCCACCTGAAACGAGTCCGACTTACTGCAGAGAATCTCGCTTTGAACATACAGGGATTGGAATGCCCTTAATAGGGACCCCCTCATCCCATACTCCCGCAGCACCTCCCACAGTATCTCCCGAGAAACCCGGGCATACTCCCAGGCCCCCTCCAGGATCCTTACGAGAGTAAAGAGCTAGACCATTGTTCCACAACCAGGACGGAAACCGCATTGCTCTTGAAACTGAGGTTCGAATATTAGCCGGACCCTTCTTTCCAGCACCTTAGAGTAGACTTTACCAGGGAGGCTAAGAAGTGTGATGAACCACATAAGACATAGCCAATTAAATTACAGTTAATCAGTAGAGTGTTCAGAGCATTTAAATGTTTTATTTTTAATTAAAAAACTTTTTGTAAGGTAATTAAAATGTTTGTATCATAATCGTAACCTCAGTGTAAATGTCCCAAAATGTCTCAAAAAAATCCAAACATAACATTTCATATTAGCAGAAAGTGTCTTGATATCTGACATTATCTGGGCTCCGGGTATATTTTCTTCTCCTATACACAAATAGAACGATAGACA
The DNA here is from genome assembly GCA_027564755.1 of Amblyopsis hoosieri. NCBI lineage: Eukaryota > Metazoa > Chordata > Actinopteri > Percopsiformes > Amblyopsidae > Amblyopsis > Amblyopsis hoosieri. The sequence goes on along the minus strand of JAODUE010010193.1, from coordinate 11,621 downwards.
GTTGAATTATTCAGCAGCTCCTTATACTTTGACCAGATTCAGGGTAAAAAATAAAGAATAAAAACGCTCAAGAGAGAGAGTTAATTGACTACCCAGTGTTTCGGCAACAGTGCTTCCTGCAGCTCTCCATGCTGGGCGATGATAACGTTTGCTGCTAAATTGTGGTTCCCACGGTGATCTCTGAGGCCCGTCATGCATACTGATGAGACAGACAACCACTGTGATTCTACCTATGTTTTAACACACGAACACACAATCACTCACACACACACACACACACAAACATACAAAGACACACAGACACAAGAAAGAACAGCATTGTTTCTGTTTTTTTTATAATCTACCGGCGGCACTACAGACTATAGACACTGACTCAGGTGTAAGGATGTCTATTGGATCACTCCCCTTCTGGTGAATATTAATGACCACCTGCTGTCTGCCAAATGCTCATGAGAAAAACATCACATTACCACGGGAATGCACCGCGTGTGTGCATGTGTGTGCGTGCAAGCTTTGCTCTCAGGTCAAATTGACTATGTTATCCATTAGTCTCCATAGACTTGAGGTTTAATGGATGCAATGACTCTGTCTGATCAAAGAAACATGCAGTGTCATGTGGGTCTCCATTACAGTCCTAGACAGTACATGTTATTCATAAGCAACAGTTTGGTGTGTGTATCATGTGCCAATAGAGAGCCGGAGTCACTTCCTCATTATGGTACCCATGTTCGAAAAAAATCTCTATGGTAGTAAACGGCGTGAAGAACATTATTTTTAGATCCCGTTTGCTTTGTGACACAAATCACACGTATGTTGTTTGACTATTTAAAAGAAAATGATTTGAGTGAAGAAAGTTTCAGTTTGTCGTGAGTATGAGACTGAAAATATGTAATTAGTAAGACTACAAGTGTCGCGCAAGTGTCATGACGTTTTCGCGCCACAGTCCTCAAGCCGAAGACAGCATTGTTTTGATGACGTGTGTTGGCCGAGATGAAAGCTCAGTGAACTAGCGGTTACACACAAAACTAAAGATTACTTTATAGTTTTAAATCAAACTGAAACGTTCTTGACTTGAACAATTATCTTTTAAATAGTCAAACATCATATGTGTACTTTGTGTCACAATTCAAACGGGACCTAAAAATTATTATATTCCCGCCGTTGACTACATACATATTTTTTCCAAACTAAGGTCCCATTATGTGGAAGTGACTTAGGTTCTCTATAGGAATGGGGATGGAGGATTTCTCCCTGGCTGGCTCATGCTGGTACTGCAGGCACAATGTACTTACTGTAACTTAAAGCTTATCAGAGGGCTTGGATATAATATCCACATCTACTATACAGACTGTTACAGCATGCCCACCGGCTTTATTGGGGTTTCTACCATAGGTAGTGCAGTACCAGCTTACGGTAATATTCACAAGTTACAGTATGTTAGACATGATTATAGCATTGTCCATTTCAAAATAATGAACACCTTACAAAAACAATGCATTCCCAAAACATTATTAACACATGGGTGGCATGTTATTAGAACATTGGCAAAGTTATTACAATATTTAGTTCTGCAAAATACATTATGGGTATCCTAAAAACGTAATAACCTCCTGTTAATGTAATAATGTATTACATTTTATTACGGAGGTGACATTATTGGTTAAGACGTTTTATTACTTTATTGTGAAAGTATTACAAAATTGGGTTTGGTTCTACATCCATCCCAAAGGTACAAGGATGTGCACATGCTTCCATATTCAGGAAAAGCAATCTCTGTCATATCCATCCATCCAACCATTCATCTTCTCCCGCTTATCCGGAGTCTGGTCGTGGGGGCAGCAGCTCCAGAAAGGGACCCCACTCTTCTCTTTCCCGAGCCTTATAACCAGCTCTGACTGGGGGATCCCGAGACATTCCCAGGCCAGTGTGGAGATAAAATCTCTCCACCTAGTCCTGGGTCTTCCCCAAGGCCTCTTCCCAACCGGACGTGCCTGGAACACCTCCCAAGGGAGGCGCTCAGGGGGCATCCTTACCAGATGACCGTACCACCTCAACTGGCTCCTTTCGACGCAAAGGAGTAGCGGCTCTACTACGAGTTCCTTGTGGATGGCCAAGATTCTTACCCTATCTCTAAGGAAGATGCCAGCCACCCTTCTGAGAAAACCCATTTTGGCCGCTTGTACCGTGATCTTGTTCTTTCGGTCAGGACCCACCCTTCATGACCATAGGTGAGAGTGGGTACGAAAATTGCCCAGAAGATCGAGAGCTTTGACTTCCGGCTCAGCTCTCTTTCTTTCACATCCAGTTCTTATAATACACCATCCCAGTCTTACCAGTACTTACCACGGGAAAGTGTGCATATTTCTACGCCAATTTAAACCAGTGAGCAGAGGTTTTCTGAAGCACCAGTTAGTTACTGTAACTAACTGGTGCTTTCCCGTCAAGTTCAATATTGATAAATACCAACCTTTGCGTAAATTCTGGCGTACGCATGGTGTACGCACATTCCTGTGAGTACACAATTGATACATGAGGTCCCAGGTGTCTTCTGGAGCAGCGGACGTTATCTTCAATCAAATCTATCAAACCTCATAAACAATGTTTTCCCATTTGGCTACAGGTGAACCAATCGGCAGCTACGTAAGAAATTCAAGCAGCTTCAGTAAATCCTTGTGGCTGGATGACATACTGTATGATAAATAGAGCAGGAATGTACTGTAGTCCTCTAGTATATAGTAAGAGTCTCATTCACAATCAGAAATGTATGCCATAGCAACGTACAAAAAAAAAAAAACATGTTTGAAATCACTGTGCGAAGCTCGTGCTTTGACCTCAGGGAACAATGAAGAACGATTGCATTGAACAGCAGCTGGACGAGATACATTTCAAGACACGCAGGGTCAGCGAGGTCAGCGAAACACTGGTATTGCTGTGTGTGTGTGTGTGTGTGTGTGTGTGTGTGTGTGTGTGTGTGTGTGTGGGGGGGGGGTTGCTGGAGGTTTTTTAAACTGGCATGCTTGTATATCTTCATCTGTCATTGCCTCATCTCAGCTGATACAAATACACACATTTTCAACGCAAAAAAATCACACACACACACATATAGCGAATAGTAGGTCATGCTCAGCTTCCACAGATATATCGACCCCCCCTCCCCGAATGTTATAATAATTTGTCAGAGGTCAACACTGTAGGTGCAGACACAGCGTTGTGATTGGTGACTAGCCCTGAGGCTCTTTTGAACGGGCACGACTATATGAAGCGAAGAGAGCTGTGCGCATGTGAGCGCGTCTGTTGTGTGTGTGTGTGTGTGCGTATGTGCATGTTGCAAAAGAGACGTGCGGACTAAGACATCGCACGGAACGAGACAAACGTCGCGCCGGCTGATTTATAGCTTGCACCCTGAGTAGCCAGCAGTGCATGCTCTCTGAGAGGTGGAGGCACATATGGTACAGGCTGCAATTAACATGATTAAAAAGATTGAAATTATACAAGACACAATATATAAATGTAACCTGACAAGACCAGGGGGCTCCTGTATCAACAATTGCCCAACTTTCATACTAAAATATGCCGTACTCACAAAACTCGTGCGTGCGCACAGAAATATTCAGTTTGAAACCATGCGTACGCCAGGTCATGTGCACCTTCCCTTCATACATCCCAATAAAATAATTTGTATTATAGCGTAAGTGCTCGAGCCTTTGACCCCGTCTTACCTCCTCCTATAAATTACTATGCAAATGATAATAAATGCGCCCTTCTCCTCATCCACTGTCCAATATGCAATGGCTTATCCAGCCACAAAACGTGTAAATAACGTGTAAATAATAAATAATTCACTGACTGAGATCGACGTTTTGATCACAGAGGTGGAACCTATTGTGTGTAGAACGAGGTTGTAGGCGGGCTTATTGGGCCTGAGACTGGGAGATGACACCACCAATGCGGAGGCAGGGGTTCGCGACCGTATAGCATTAGCGTCTTTGCTAATCTCCCTCCAGCACTATTAGCATATCATTAGAAAACATCTGAACTCACAGATGTTGGACTGTTAGCCTGGCAGGCTTGAGGCAAAGCCAACCAACACACACACACACACACACACGCACGCACACACACGTGCATACACACCTACACATGTGCGCAAGCGCACACACACACACACACACACACACACGCACACACGCACTGTATGCACAGTCACCACACATATCCATACATCCAAACGATCACAACACGCACTGTAGACCCACACAATGTGTGCACATTCATCACACACACACACACACACACACAATCAGGCTGCACATACACATAAAACTGATCTACAAACACACACACACGCACACACGCACACACACACGCGCACACACACACACACACACACACACACTGAACTCCCAGATGTTCTGCGTTGCCTATGGCAGGAGCACAGAGCACAAGAGATATGTTGGCACAGCTCTCAAAGAGACACATTGAAGGATTCTGTGTTTATCCACACATACAGTGTGAGTACTGTGGAAAGCACTTGTGCTGCTGGTGTGTGTGTCTGGGTCACGCACTGCGTGTGCACATGGCTCTGCAAGCATGCGTGTGCGTGTAACGCTACAGATGAGGAGCTAGCACCACACCGACACGTCACAATGTAGAACTTCAAGGGGTTATCTTTTACAGTAATACTGTACGCGTACGCTAGCCTGGTTTCGCCCGACTAGTGCTCTCAGCTGTTTTGCTGAGATTACAGTCTGGAAACCCTATTCACGTTAGCGTTTACACAGCCACCATGCTGGCGGTGAGATGACGATGTTGAAGGCAAGCGTGTTTCTAAATGGTGGTAGAGCTAGATGAGGTGATCAAAACAAGAGTGTTTTCAAAAGAGAATAAGGTCTGGTTACACCAGGCTAGGAGCACGCACCTACAACTACAATCATTGACACGGATAGGAGAAACACCAGGGCTTAAATGCACAAGGAGGCATGACAGGAAAGACACACCATTGGACAGAGACAACAAGGGCAGGTGAAACTCATTAGACAACCAAATATTATCACGGGAAACACAGTGACAATGAACAGAAACAAAACACGAGGAAAAACGGACATGGGGAAACATTGCACACTGGAGAAGACATGGCCTAGAACTATACAAACATGACGGGTAACATAAAGACAGACTAGACTATTCGGTTTGTCCTGGGTAAGAGGATTTAAAGATGCCAAAAGACTTAAGGAGGTCTTGCAGAACAGTCATTATCTGACTGGCATTCGTGGTTAAGTAAATTGTTTTGGCTTCTCTCCTAGCTGAGACACTTGCCTGTAGGCACCAAACTTGGGTCCAAAAGAATCCATCAGCTATATATGCTTAGTAAAGACAACTCTATACCTAAAGATGTACACTATTTTGCCAAAAGAATTGGGACACCCCTCTGAATCATTGAATTCGGTGTTCAATCGCTTCCACCATGGCCACGTGTATAAAATCAAGCACCTAGGCATGCAGACTGCTTCTACAAACATTTGTGTAACAAAGTAGAAGTGATTGGGAACAACAGAAACTCATAATATCACAGAGCGGGGTCTTTGACTACCTCAGTGACCTTCCCCAGGGAAATTGATGATGATCCCTCATCAGCCTCGTGCGCTGTCTCCCTACCATAGATACCGTGTCAGTAGGATTCAGGAGTTCCTAAACGTGTTCCTTCCACCGCCCAATTACCTCCTCAACAGCTTCCCATCCTTACTGTACACAGCTTGGATGGTTCCCTGCTTCCCCTTCTGAGGTGGCAGATGGTTTTCCAGAAACATTTTGATGCCCACAGAAAGTCTTTCACCATGGCTGTTGCTTTGCTTCTGCCACAGCAGATGCTGCAGCCCTTTTGGCCTGTCGATACTTTGCAACCACCTCAGAAGTCTTCCGGCAAAACATATCCCGAAAGGCCTCCTTCTTCAGTCAGACTGCTTCCCTGACCACCGGTGTCCACCACGGTGTTCGAGGGTTACCGCCCCTTGAAGCACCTAAGACCATGAGACCACAGCTCTCTGCCGCAGCTTTAAAGTCCCCAACCTCCACCGGGATGCCAGAGAAGCTCCGCCGGACGTGTGAGTGAAAGATCTCATGGGCAGGGGCCTCCTCCAGATGTTCCCAGTTCACCCGCACTTTTCATTTGGGCTTACCAGGTCTGTCCAGAGTCTTCCTCCACCCCTTGTTCCAACTCTCCACCAGATGGTGGTCGGTAGCTAGCTCATCCCCTCTCTTCACCCGTGTCCAAAACATGCGGCCTCAGGTCAGATGATACGATCACAAAATCGATCATCGGCCCAGGGTGCTCCGGTACCTCATACACTTATAGCATCCTTATGTTTGAACATGGTGTTTGTTATAGGCAGTCCATGACTACCACAGAAGTCTAACAGCAAACGCCCGCTCGGGTTTAGATCAGGGAGGCCGAAGGGTTTCCTTTCACCTAACTGCCTTATTTTTTTTCTTTACATTTTATGTACTGCGGTAGGCACTCTTATAGTGCCTAATGCATAATATAACATCTCTATAATGCTTAAAAATACATACAATACAATAGTTATGAACTGTGAGTACTTGAGTTAACATTGTGACTGAATAATATTGCATTGATGTTTAAGAATCAAGATTCTAAAAATGTATTTATTTATGAATGTAAAAGGAAAATAGCGTTTAGTAGTGTGTGACCTGTTAAAGGAGATGAGCAGAACACTACTGGCTTAAGATCTGAATCACCACCTACCTGAAAGTCTGTAATTTAATCTGACGTTAATTTGCACTGGTAGTCATTTTGATGCGGCACGCTGCCACTATGTCAGTGAATCGAACCATGGAACCCTTTATTTACTAGACACCGTCTAGCCAAACAGCAGAGTAATTTGACAGGTGTGGGACAGAGAATCTGTGGTCTGTGGCACCAATATAAGCACACTTGTTCAGAAAATCATTAGCATCATCAGCAGATGGAATAATTTCCTAAATAATACTGTATATGACCAAACCAGATTAATGTGTTTTTTTTTCAAACAAAATACCCAATAGATTCCACAAGTATACAATACTGTACATTCAGTACAAGTTCCTGATACCCTTAAATATCTTTGGTAACACTTAAGGGTATAAGCATTATCATGATTCATGAAGCATTATTTGAAGCAAATATCCTTTCAGCATCATCCTTTACCTGGTCAATTCCCTAGATGTTTTTTTTTCTAATAGCACATACACCTGTACAGACAACACATTCAATATGACACACTTACAGTTACAATATAGCACTTATGATGTGTCATCGTGTGAAATTATAAATTTTTGTTATCAGCTTCTAATTTAAAGGTTAGGGTTAGTCATTCTCGTGAACGCTGGGTAATTTGCTAAATCAAAACAAACTCCCTCATCTCAGTTTACAATTAGCTGACAATCGCAGACCTTTAATTGAGAACACTTAGCATAGAAATGCTTTGCTAAGTGCTATATGTGCTATATGGCCTAATAAATAATAAGAAACAACTTTTGTTAATTCACAAATTGCTATACATTTGCCAGCTCCCACAAGAAACGGTTTACAGTATGTTCGACAAAATGAAAGTTGCAATGTCGCTAACATTGCAAGGTCTGCAAAAAGATGTGACAAATTACGAGCATGAGTAGGTTCCTTTGCATGATACCCTGCTTTCTCCTCCATTACTGATATTAAATATTCTAATGAGTCAAAAGAGCTGAACAATTGCAGTGGTGTGTTATAAATGCACTGTTCAACGACACTCATTGACTTGCATTGATCCTGGCCTTACTTAGAGTAATGCTAGGAGTCTCCGGCCACAACCCCACAGTGTAACATCATCAATTGATCCCTATCTGCTAATGTCTTTTATGTCTGTTCCCAATACGATACAAGATAGCCACTGGGAAGTAGAGCGAGTGAGAGAGAGGGAGAGAGACTTGGAGGTATGGCAGAAATATATGATTTTGCCAGACAGATAACATTAAGGGTAAACGGTTTGGCCTGGCCTCAGGGTCACAAGACTATAGATGGGTGGAGAGGTAATAGTGTGATGGAGGTACTATATGGAGCTCGGATAGGCTGGGGAAAGGGAGGGGTTGCATAATGAGGGGTTCGAGAGGTGGAAGGATCAAGGAAAAAGGGGTGAGATGGATGACGATTTGGTATGAATATGAAGGAAAGCTCAAGATGGATAGTCAGCAAGTCACTGGGGTGGGGGAATGGGGGGTCAGTCAGCAAGACTGCCTGTATTCCAGCTCATCTCTGTTAGTGGTGACACCGCAAACGTAGAGATATAGACCAGGGTGCTAAACATACATTATTAGCAAAACATTTTCTAAAAAATATTGGCTAAGATCACAAAATGTTTACTTATTAGAAGTTCCAACTGTTTGTACAGAAATGGGAAAAAGCGCGTTTAAAGTATTTGCTCCTACAGCATCGAATGGTCTTTAAATTGACCTTCAAATCCAGAACCTTGTACCACTGAGTGTGTTTGATGCAAAGCTGAAATTATTACTGGAAAACCTATCCGCTTGTAAATGTTTTTAAAAGGGTGTATTTTAGCGTTTTTCATTTTAATTGTAATAGTAGTTTATGGTTATTTAGTGACATTGGATGGTGCAGATGTTGAATTTTGATTTCAGCATTTGTTGATGGATGCCCATCTTGACCAGAACACTCCTGTAAAATAGATTTTTAATCTCAGTGAGTACATTTTCTTCCTGGTAAAATGAAGATTTAATGAAAACTAAAACACACACACACCAAAGATTGTATAATTATAGATAGATGGAGCATTTTAATGATTTTCAATGTAGCAAAAATTGAACACTTATGGTCTTTTAAGTGGACGTGTCACCAACAGTATTCTGCTGTGGACGTAAGCACCGTCCAGACAGCTAAATCTACCATGCAGGGCCTGAAACAAAGTAAATTTACCCCATAACAGTTTTCGGAAATACCGATTGATCGTAGGTACTTGGGAGTTAATGTAATATACTCAAGATACTCATTAACGCCCCCAGAGAGAAATAATGGGCAATATTGTGGTGAAATCCGTGGACCTTTCCATTGACTTGCATGGAACTCTGGGTCGTTCTGGCCTTTCAGAAAGGGTGAAAAGTCACCCTCCTTACTTCTAAAAATCGAATGTGGAAGTGCCGTCCGTTGGATCCGCTCTGTGTAAATCTCTCTGCCCAAGCTGAAGGTCGAAGAACCCTCCCTCCAGACATCCACACAGACGGTCTCCCCTTAAGCTTTTCCCCCCACCGGCACTGATTTCAGCGCTGATGCATACCGTACCGTACTGGCTGTAATATTGACTCACTCCACCAGACAGCTGTCCACACAGCACAGGTGAGCTCACTGAAGGCTCCGTGGCACATAGCTCATCTACAGTACTCGTGCCTGTGTAAACAGTGTAGGCCACGTGGGCTCCTCGTCGCCTTTGCTAGGGAGAAAATACTATTGCCTGCAGCTGAATGGTGGCCAGGTGTATGACGCAGAGATGATTGCCACTACCAGTGGACAATGAATGAGAGATGGAGGCAGAGGGAGAGAGAGAGAAGGCTTCATGTTTAATAAGCACGTCATGCTACCTTTTAAGGTAAGTCCAATAAACGTTTCGTCAAATTAAGTGAATACCCCCCATAGCTGTCTGTTCTGTGTGTGTGTGTGTGTGTGTGTGTGTGTGTGTGTGTGTGTGTGTACTGTAAAAAAAAGGCTGTGTTTCTACAACCCTGGCTCTGTAAATACAGTAAATACAAAGTGGTGCAGATTGCACCACACACCACTTTTCCAGCTTTGGCAAGGTGCGTTCAATGTGTGGGGCAGAGCATATGTGTGGTGTCATAGGTGTCATTGCTTTGATGTGGAGTTACAGTAAAAGGGCAACAATTGTTCTCCATCAGTGCACCTTCAAGTGGGTATCTGGTGTAAGCACTTGTCATTGTGTACATGCGTAGGCCTGTTGTATACAGAGGTTGCCCATGTACAGTGGATATTACATTTTACAGCAAGGGGCCAAGCACTTGTTCAGTCAAATCTTACAAATGTATGCTGCCCGCTCGACACCTATTTGCATCCCAACCATCTTGGAAAGATGGCTTGTCTCTCTGTGGTCCCTTTCCAAGTGTCTAATTTGTTTCCATGTGAAATGTGGGCCTGTGTATTTGACAGATGACTTTTTAAATTTACTTGAGAATGTCAGTTTTGTGAATTTTACGTTTTTCTCAATTACTTTGACTAATGTTTCTAGTTAAATTTTTGACATTCTCTAAACTCCAGAAAAATGAAAGGTTGATTATACCAAGACAAAGCAGGTCACATGTACGCACAGTGTAAGGATATACCCTGGAAGTATAACATGTCCACTGTAAAATACTGTCAAGTGATTTGCCTTAAATGTTTTTATTTCACTTTATTTTATTTTATTTATTTATTTATATATTTTTTAGCAAAACTGAATATTACTGTTGTCCAAATCAGTAACAACTTATATATGAATCTCTTATTTTAGGGCATTATGTATCAGAAGTATTGTGAACACTGCCTTATGTAACAAAACTGTGTAAACCCCGGTAGACTTGCGACTTTTACGTTTCAGCACCATGGACAGCGGCAGCCGACCAGATAGGAAAGGCGACAGCAAGGTGAAATGTCCGGCATGCATCTGTGCACTTGAATCCTGGTCAGAATCAGAATCGTCATACTACAACCAGATCGCGTTGTTACATGTCTTGACTCTCGACCATTCATTAGAATCAGGTGTGTTGGAGCAGGGAGACATCTAAAACATGCAGGGCATGCAGCGGCCCTCCAGGACTAGAATTGAATAGCCCTGCTCTAGACTATTATCATACTCACGTAATCAGCATGCTGTTTTGTTTTGTCATGTTACCTTACAGTAAGCTATATAGGCAACTGTACAGTGTAAGGAAAGGCAGGAATAACCGCCATCACTTCCATTGAGCCTTGGCTACAACTTAAGTTTTAAAACAACGTCTGTCCAGCAATCACTCTCCCATAAAACTCGGATTTTCACTAGGCTTTAGTTGTTCTGCCTCTAGATAGGCAGCCAACTCGTTTTGTAGCCTATCTCCAGTAATTCCATAGGTCTTCCCCCCCACCCTCTTCACCTATCCCTTCTGCAGCTGCTCGCGAAGCCCCCCCACCCCACCCCTCACCCCTCGACAGACAAATGCGTTTAGGATGTGCGCGCTTGCGGGTTGGATTTGTAATTATGTTCCCATAATGATCAACACTCTTCTTCTGTCTTCTTGTCGCTCCCTCTCTTTCTCACACACACACGCGCACACACACGCACTCATGCTGATGTTATTAAATCAACTATATGGTGTCTTTTTTACTATGAGCCGTATCGACACAGCTGTGAGCGCAAGTTAGAAGACGTCAGGCACGAGACATCGACGGAGTATATGTGGATTGGGGGGGTTGGGTGTGTGTGTGTGTGTGTGTGTGTGTGGGTGGGGGGGGGGGGGGGGGTGCGCATGTTATCCCCTATACAACCGTTCTAGCGAGTTTTCACACTCTCTCTTATGTCGTCCTCCCTCTCTCAACCATAATTCACTCTGAC